>VZRF01011474.1:50835-138283 GCA_013396875.1 Vireo altiloquus | reverse complement strand
GCAGCAGAGAGGCTGTGTTCCTCAACCTTTGATAAGATATAATAAACAACCTGAAGCAGCAAAGAAGTCTTTCTGTTGTTTTTCCCTGACATGAGAGATTGAGAAGAAGAAGCTTCCCGGGCACAGACCAACTTTGTGGGGCCCACAGGGGTCCCACAGGGAATATGATGGAATCATATTCTTTTTGAACTGCTGAAACTCCTGAGACAGTTTATCTGATAGTTTCTCCCCAGATGAGAGAGGAAGAAAGGTTGTCTTCATTTACCTGGAGATGGCAAGCCACTGCATCCACAGATGGTAGTGTGGTGTCTTTCCAGATTAATATTGCCAGTGGGTTGGTGTGGGCTCTTGGTACACTCTATCAACTGACACCACATGGGTCCTGTGCATGGAGGAATTGGTCTGGATCTGTGGGAAACCTTGTATTGTCCATGTCAAAATACATAATCTCTAGCATGGCTAATTCCCTGAGGTGTTGAATATCTTTCCACTTTCATGGTGACATGTAACATCTTTCTTGTAAAGATACCTTTCCTTAAAGCTTGACAGGAGTCACTTCCAGAGGCTGAGGACTTGTTTCCCTCTTGCAATCACATTGTCAATGCCTGCTTTCCTAGAAAGTGATTCCTACTCTCTAATTCAAATCCACTAGCTCTCGTTATCCCAGTATCAGAGCAGCCAGGTGATAATGTGCTCATCAGGACAACAGCTGAAATATTTATGTACAGCCCACAGCTCACTCAGGAATAAGGACTGAGTGGTTGCCTCTTGGTCTGTCACCGAAGTTTGTGTAGGCACAGTACGTGTCGGTGGGGTTTTGGTAGCCACAGATTGTTTCTTAACCCTAAAGAAGGCCTGAAGCAAATGCAACAACATATTAGTTGCTACCAAAAGGACCAGGCTGGTTTCAAGGGTAGTCACAGGATATGCAAAATCCTTAAACTTCTCAAATGCTACTATAATCATCCTGGAGGGGAATGAAGGTGTTTTTCCCATGGGTTGGCTCTCTGAGGGTAAAAGGCAGTAGATGTAGCTGTGGATTGTTTCCACCAGATGGCTCCCAGAGGACGGCAGGGACACACCCCAGGCAGGCTCATGACCAACCATTCTACGGTATCACAAGGCAGTACAACAGAGAACACCACAGTGATAACCATAGCCCAGGCCTAGAGTAAATCAATCAATGTGGTGACTAGCAACTATTAAACCAATACAACGAATAACAAAATTGTTTTAACATGCTCTAGTCAGATCTGTTTTTATCTGAACCTTTTGAATCCCATGTTGGGTGCCAAAAAGGACTATTGGGGTTTAATCTCAGCCAGCAGCCCTGCCCCATGTGGCTGCTTGCTCACTGCCCCCACCTCAGCCCCAGTGGGAGAACTAGGAAAATAAAGTAAAACTGGTCAGTTAAGAAAACAATAGTTTAATAATTGAAACAAAGTAAAATAGGATACTAATAATACTAATGATAGTAACAACAACAATGATAATATTAACTGTAATGAAAAGGAGACAGAGGAGTAAAGCCCAAGAAAGACAAGTGATGCACAACAGTTTCTCACCACCCACTGACCAATGCTCAGCCGGTCCCCCAGCAGCAGTCAACTCCTCCTGGCCAGCTTCCCCAATTTAAATACTGGGCATGATGTTCTGGTGTGGGGTGGTCACCAAGCACCAAGCTTGTTTGGGTTCAAGAAGCATTTGGACGTTCTCAGGCACATGGTGGGATTCTTGGGGTGTCCTGTGCAGGGCCAGGAGCTTGACTTTATGATCCTGATGGTTCGCTTCCAACTCAGTTCATTCTATGATTCTATGAATATCCCTTTGGACAGCTCAGATCAGCTGTCTCAGCTGTGCTCTGTCCCTTCTTCTTTTGTACCTCCTCACTGGAAGACCATGGGAATCTGTGGACTCCTTGACTTGGAGTAAGCACTACTCAGCAGCAACTAAAACATCAGTGTGTTATCAACTTTATTCACATATTAAATCCAAAACACAGCTACAATGAAGAAAGTTATCCCAGCTGAAACTAGGACATTTTGATACTTTTGTATAACAAGTAGGCATTTGATGTCCCTCACAGAGGCTGAAATCTTCTAAATAACAAAGGACTTGGTATGCTTGAAATCCTAAATGAAGTAAACAAGGTCACATAAATAACAGTTCAATGATTTTAAGCAGGTTAATATTTAGTGTACATTTCAGAAGAAACTAAGGCATTGAGATTGACAAGAAATGTGTCTGCTGCACTGTTAGTTAATGTTTATTCTTTTCTGGGATGGGAGGGCTACAAAATTCACTCTACACAGAAGTAGTAACCTATTCATAAATACAGGTATCAAACAGCTCTGTTCAGCATCTGATTTTTAAGTTCATTAACACAGATAAATAGATACCATAGCTCTTCAAAGCTTTATCTTTCTCAGAGCAAACACATAGTTGGTCTCATTAAGTTTCTTATATACACACTAGGTCAAGGAATAAGCTTATGCAACTTAGTATGTTTTGATTAAGGAAATGGGTGGTGTTCAGGGATCTTTTAAGGTTACATTAGTATTATTAATGCTACTTAAACGCCTAATGTCCTTAAACTGTAGATAGTGATGTTAAGTCACTCGTAGTTGAAGTTTTACTTAGAACTCCATTCCTTTTGCACCAATCAGAAAAGCTGGAACAATGTACACGTAGTTAAAGCCCTTGAGCCTACTCAAGGAAGTGGGGCTGGAAGCAGTAAATTCAGCTTCCATATTTAGTCATGTCTTTAAACCACATTATTCTTAGAAGAGTTATGGCCCAATCTTTCTCCCATTCCTGTCTTGGACTGTGTCTCAGTTAGTTATCAATATGCACAAGAAGATGCAAAGTATGGAGCAAGGTGCTGTAGTTGGGTGGCACTTGAGACTGTGCAACAGGAAGCTGTAAATGCAGACAGAGATAAAGTATCTCCAGGTACTGGTGACAGGTACAGCATGGCAGGAGTGAGGAGTTCGTGTAGGTGTGCAAAGACATTACACATCTAAGGAAGTCTGAAGATATCTAAAGCTTTTGAAACACACTAGTGAACACTAAAGACTTGCCTTTTCACTTGTAGATTGATAGTTCATCTTCTTTCTGTTAACAGAGCAGGAAAGGAATACAAGTTAAATAGCGACTTTTCTGGTGTTGGGTTTACCCCTTCATAGTTGTTATATATGAATGCATTTTTCCAGATTTCCAGCAATCCTCCAGGGTTTCTCCCCCCCGCTCCTTAAAAAACAGTTACAATAACAAATCCATTGAATGCTTTTAGATAGCAGTCATTATCTTATAAACCACTGCCAATCACCTTCTTTAGCTTGTCTTTTCAAGTTGTCCAGTTACACTTTTCGTCTAGCTCATGGCCAGAACTAAAATAGCTTGAGGAATTCTGACTTGCTACTAAGAAATTTGAGTGAAATAAATCCATATCAAAGGAGTAGACCAGGCACTGTCAGAAAGTTTCCACCAGTCATATTTTTACAAAACACTTCTTGAAATAACCTGTAGATATGGATATGAGAGCAGTTCAATTTGGTTCTGATTGTCTTTTGTCTTGTTTGAAGACGAGACACATGAATACCTATAGCTGAGCTAGGGGTGTAAGCTATAACTATGTAAAAAGACACATCTCTGCATATTTACCACAGTAAAGTAATGATTCACTTTCTGACCAAGACATTGGTTTCTAATACGGAAAACAGCTACTGTGTAGGATCAGGTTTATCTCAGTGTCAAGAAAGTTATCGCACAAGAATCATGTTAGAAAGGCTGTAAAAATCATTACAGTTACTAAATCATTTGAAATGTAAATTAAGTTTACAGTGATTTATGTACTGCTTGCATCAGGATACTTACTGGGGAGAGCTTTCCTCTGAAAAACAAAGAAAAAAGAAAAAGAATTAGCACAAGAACACTTTTCTTAGCTGATTTAAAGTTCTTTGAAATAGTTATTCCTAGAGTATTCAGCTCTTACGGTTTCTAGAAGGAGTTTCTGAACTAAATGTCTCTTTTAGGTGTAGTGAGTTTAAGCAGAAGAAAGATTAAGTTGCTTTCAAGGGTAAATGAAGCTCCAAGTGAACTCTAACCAGCAGCTCTGTAGCCTCTGGTACTTTCAAGCAGCTGACCTTTTCAGACCCTGATGTTTGGCATTCATTGTTGCTGTGCTCAACCCTACAGGTATCAATGTAAAGGCTACAGAGAGGGTTGCTGGGTGTCAAGCTTTTTGCAGTGATCCCTAAAAGCAAACTTTTCCCATGATCCCCATGAAGAAGACAGTTAATTTAGTTTCCCTTTCATCAGAACTCAGCTGGTCAGGCATTGTAGACTAAAACTGGTTTATTTGTATGTTGCCTTTCTTAGGCGTTCTTTATCAAAACCAGGGTGAAGAGGCTCCAGGAACCAGGGTCTGGCTCATTGCTTTCCCTAGGTTGTTGTTTGGTTGCCTTAAGCAACTGCACAAACATCTTCATGTCATTTTCAAAGTATCTTTTACAGTAGATGTCAGCAAAATAAAAATGTCTGCACAAAATGTTGCTGGTTTAATGCTCTCCAGCTTTAGTACCACAGAGTTAGAAGCTTCATGGAAAGGAGGCCATGTCATCAGAATCATAAAATTATGGAGTGGTTTGGGTTAGAAGGGACCTTAAAGATCATCTAGTTCCAACTCCCTCCCATAAGCAGGGACACCTTCCACTAGATCAGGTTGCTCAGGACTCCCTCCAACCTGTCCTTGAACACTTCCAGGCATGGGACATCCACAGCTTCTTTACACAAGAGAGAGTGTCATGGAAACTCTTCTAAATACAGACATTTTTTGACACAAGAAGGAGTGATTTTATTCCACTTACTTGCAAAGTAGCCCTTTTTTTGGGCATAGAATACTCCAAGGCCACACAGTACCATCACCAGAGCCACAAATACTACAGCCACTATGATACCGCTTATATTAAGGTCATCTGTAATTATAAAACAGAAGTCAAATGTTCTAAACTGTAAAAATTTCCACTGGCTGGACTTTTCCCTAATTACCAGGCATCTTTTGTATCTATAAGTGGTCTTTGGCCTAAGATGCATAAGTTAATTAGTAACAGTTACATGTATTTAATCAGTAAAAAGCACTACTGTGTCACAGCCACTTTACCGGTAGTGCTTGGTACACATCAACTGCTTAGTTTGGGTCAAAAGTAAAGAAAGAACAAGAAGGATCAAGGGATACATACTCCTCATCATATCTACCCCAGATAAGTATTACCCAAGTCATATGTCTGAGGGAAAATATCTCGAAATTTTTGTAAGTCTTAAAGCAAGTTTTTCATATAGTTATTTGCTTAACACAACTGAAACAGCTGATGAAGGTTGGGTTCTACTTCTAGAGAACTCTTCAAATGAGTTGTTTGAAACACAATTACTTCTCATTTTTAAATAAGAAGGCTTTTTAAATACAACACAATAAAGCCGAGTTGCCTGAAGTTAAACTCTACATCAGGCTACTGAAACATCCATTTTTATTTTGAAGGTGATGGCTTGAGTTCAACCATGACAAGGACCATGCCTATATCCTGATATAATCACTAAGAGCTTCAGAAATCATACATTTTAGGAAAACCAAAAACATCAACAAGCAGAAACATTTTAATAGGTTTTTGTTGTTTCCAGTTACTCATTTGGATTCTGACTTTAGGCATATGTTAATATATGATTGATATTTTTACCCCAAAACCTATTAATTTTTATACAGTTTAGGCTGACAGTAATTTAGGACTTAGAGCATATTTTCACAGAGCACTTCTGTCTAAGTAGCTTGAGGAACACTTGCTCATAATCCACCAAGAATGCATTAAAAGTCATGACAGAGTGATTTTTAGCTAAGTTCCAAGAAAGCACCATATGGAACTTTGCAGTTCCATATGCTGCTTTATGGAACACTTGGACAGGATCTTCTTTGCAGCAGTTATTAGGATTTTTTACCATTTGCTTTCCTATGATATCTGCAAGAACCAGTTATGTATTTTGCAAAAACTTTCATGCATTTTGGGATATTACAGACTTCCATTAAGTTCTCCCATGAATGAATCCCAAAAGAGAGTCTTTATATAAAGAAAACACCCCAGTGGACTGGCGCACTCTTCTGTAAGTCTTTTACAAAAGCATTTGGAAATATTAATGTTCTCATATGGCTGATGCTTTTCTGTGAAATTCAATGTTTAGCAATCTAAAAGCTAATTCCTGTGATAAGGAACTTATTATTTGTGCTCCCCCCAAATGCCATAACCAAATAAAAAGATTTAATTCAATCTGGTCTTAGCTTCACTTCTCAGTTGCACCATGCAATTACATAAATCCTACTGCAAGACTGTATTTCACCCTTATTTTCTTTAACACATACCAACTTGCATTCGCTTCACTGAGCATTTCTGAGATAATCCAATCCCATTGGAGGCTTCACAGAAGTACTCTCCAGTGTCATTCTTTGTAACTGTATTAAACAGCTGTTAAAAAAGAGTCCAAAACCATTATGAGAACAGGAAAAAAAATTCCTGTAGGATAGAAATTTTGACATGTCAATGTGTGGATTTGTTTGTTTCAAACAAATAAAACTCAAAAAACCCTGAAGGCAAGTAAGAATCTGGTCCATTTCAACCTTGTAACAGCTCCCTAGTCACATTCCCTGATCATTCAGCTTCTGCTTGTTGCCTAAGAGGTTCCTTTAGATGGACATTTAACTAAGAGGAGTATATCTACAAGGAAATTCTTTTTCAGTGGATCAGAACTTTCCAATAATATCCACTTTTTTAGATATGCTCTAATTTCAGAATACCTGAAATCCAACAGTTTGTTCATTTTATCAAAACAGCAACCCCATTAACTGATCCTTCAAAAAACTTGACACATACTACTTATAAGACATTGTCAGCTGAATTTATTCAGAAGTAAAGAGCTGTTTCGGTGGTTCTCAACCCTTCAAAAATGCACTTTATGTCTTCTTCCAACAGAGAAATGCTAAACCACACTGTTTTGAGGAAGTGAGACGGTAGCAGGACATTTCCTCCCGCCACCGAAGAGCTTATCCGTTGCCTGTTAGCTGGTGCAGTAACTCAGGGCATCTTGCTTTCACATGAGCCTCACATGAGCCTTGGTGAAGTAACTCAATCAGGACAGTTTGCCTTGTAGTGAATTATTTCATCACCATAGGACTGATGCTTTCAGCTGACAGTAAACATCTTGCTGTGGAAGCAGATGTGAAAAGACAATCTGGAATTTCTGACTGTCAGACACTTCAATTTACAAATTATAAAAGCTACACCATATTTTCACAAAGCAGAAATCTTCAGCACATTCAACGGAAATGTGTGGGGTCTTCTCCCCAAAGTCAGGACGTTGCTTTGTGCTTACTCTCCCGGAGGTTAAGTGAAAGGACTCTGTGTACACTCTTGGCAATTTGGTGGTAAGTTACATTGACCCCTAATCTGTACTATTTCTTTGCTACCTATAATATAGGTACCTTAATGTCATGCACTGTTTTATGTAATCTACTAGCAGTTCTTTTGTTTTATACTGTGTAATAAGTAACTGTCTAAGGCCTCCCATCTGTTACCTTCTGTCTATTCAGTAAGTAACTGATTTTACAATAGACCTAATTGTCCATTCTTAAGAACCTGTGAGCCAGAGTGATTTAGGTGCAGGTCACTTTAGGTCACTGTCCTGGGTTGCAATGTAAGACATGCCCAAAAGCATGTATTCTATCACCATCCTCATGAGCTGTTGAAGCCAGGTGGGACAGTGCTCCCTGCCTCCTCCCTCTGGATTATCTCCTGTTAATGGGCCCATCAGTGGCTTATCTCAGAACTCATCATCCCATTGTGAGATGCTCCACCCAGAGGGAGGAACCAGGCATTCCATCCTGGATATAAACTGAGATTTTGAAGCTCACAAGCAGCCTTTCCACTGGATATCCAGAGGACAAGAGCTACATACCTACCACTGGACCTTCCGAGGAAGACCAGACTTTTTCTACAGGATCACTGCTTCAACAGAACCACATCCATCACTTCAGGAGGACTGCAGGCACCATCTTATCAGACTGCCACTGCTACCCTGACTATCAGGGTGTCAGGTCATATCTGACTCAGTTTAAACCAGTATTTTTCCTGCCTTGTTTTATATATATATGTAAAGAACTGTTATTCCTATTTCCCATGAAAGCCCCTTGATTTCAAAATTATAATAATTCAGAGGGAAGGAGGGTTGCATCTTCCATTCCAAAGGGAGGCTCCTGCCTTCCTTAGGAGAAACCTCTCTTTCAAACCAAGACAATCACCTAAGTAGAGCAGTTGCTAAAAATCTAACCCTAAGGCAGGGCTTGTCTAAAGCTCTCACTTGATCCACAACAGAGATGGATAGAGACTGACCTCATGTAAATTCCAGCGTTTCTCTCTATTTTTTAAATCATTAGACTTGTTAACTGTTCTTTTTAATGTATGCCATACTTCAATATTTTCAGAAGTGATTAGTAAGTTTGAGGAGTCCACCTGATTTCCGTGAAGGATCCTCAGAACATCTGAATGCTTAGTCATACTTCAGTTTCCACGTTTGATTTTGCGCAAGAGTAGGGTATTCTGAGAACAACTCTTTACTTCTGAAAAATCTCAGCACCCTAAGTAGCATCAAGTTGTTCTGAAGCGTCAGCTAATGGGGGAAGAATGAGAGAGACAGCCAGTTCTGAAGGAAAAAACCCCAATACCATAACACACAAAACAAACTACAACTAAAACAAAGAACCCACTAAGCTTACTTTCAGTCCCATCTCATTCCCACTGACTTCACAGGTCCTAGATGGGAACTTGTAAATGGCACTGGATTGCAGAGATTCTGTACTGCCCTGAGTGCTGCACTCCCTCTGAAGTGTGTGAAGCTACTATTCCAAATTTTAAAGTTCTATCACACTCTGTTGCCATACCGAGACCTCATTCTCACCTGGCACTAGTTTACCAACTGACAAAGTAAAATTTGTCATGTATTTCTAGGTTCTCAGTTATCACTACTGCAGCCTTGTACCTCACCCAGTTTGTATCACTCAGTGTCTATGGCTTGTCACTGGTTTGAGACAGAAACTACCTTCTACACTTCTCAGCACGTATTTCAGCGTGACACTGACCTCCAACAAAGACCTTGTGAATTTTTGGATTAAGACCCCTGTGCATAATTGTACTGACCAGTAAATTTGGTCTCCTTGATAGCTGTCTATGACAGAGTTGGTTATTACACTTACCAGAGTGCCAGACTTTTTATTCATGGTGTAGGTTATGTTTGCTGCTCTAGCACTCCCTGCTCCTGTCTTCTCCAGCAAGGCAACACCATTCTTGTACCACTGGTACTCAGATGGAGGGGAGCCCTCTGTTTCCTTACAGCTCAGCTGCACGACTGTTCCTGTCATTGCGGAGCTGGGTACCTCACACACTGGAGTAGTCGGAGCAACTGGACAGTGAAATTGCACTTGTTACACATGTACTTATACACATGTACTGTCCACATGACAACTGGCTAACAGTCATAGTGAGGAGGTGAGCATTTGTGCACATTTGATAACTACCACATCCATGAAATGAGGTGCAGGAGAAGGGCTAGAAGGCAGTATTGTGCTACTGAGAGCACAGTAAAATTTATGAGTTGCTAAAAATTAAAGAGGTGCTTACTGCCTGCCTCCCCCACCATATGATGTATCAGCCTGTCTCCAATCTGTGCACTTTCATCCAACCCCAGAGAGTTTGTTTCACTTTGTTTCTTGTATGGAACCTCTTGTTCAGAGACAGAGATAACTCAGGGTATCTGTAGTCCAGCAATTGCCTCCTTCCCTACCCTAGTATTTAAAAACTGAAGGCAGGAAGAAGAAAAAGAGTTTCTGTCTTAAAAGGAGTCAGCTTTTGAGAAGTGATTGTCAGAAAGATTAACCAAGACAGAGAGTCATCATAGGCACTTTGTAAACCCCAGTCTGACGACCAAAACTAATTGGTTACTACATTCCAGTTTAAATTAAAAACAAATATTCCCCCACAGAGATGCAGGAGAACTGTTTGTTCCCTCTCCTATAAAGAGGAATGTCTCTTTTCTGATTTTTAATATGTGAACAGAAAAGAAACCTAATTTCTTTTTTTTAGTACTTAACATTATATAGAAGAAAAATAATAGTGAAGAGGCATCCATGGAACATTAAACTGTTTAAAGGTGTCATTTAACTGACACCTTAACAAGTATTGATAGTTTCTTCTTGGGTGATTTTAAGATAAAAAGCAGACATAAAGAAAACCAAGTGAAATACTAATTCACATTAACTTTCAAAAAGGTTTGTAAGCAACACACATCCTCCCCTTTCTCCTTTAGCCTTGAAGATTTCAACTTTAAATCAAGAAGCCACATTTAAAACAGGAAAGCTGTTGAGAAAGTAGAAGAAAGAAGGTTTAAGTGGGGTTACCTCATTGTTGGGGCTAATAAGAAATTCATGCATTTATCATCCTTTATGAAGAACTTAGAGACTTTATATATAATTTTAAAAGATCTCTTATTATTATTTTTAATAGGAAAAATATAGAATCTACAAAAGGAAGTATTTTTTTTTTTGTCCCTGTACAGGTAAGAAAGGAAAACTATTGGCCTCTACCACTCATCCTGTGGGACAATATGAGAACAATGTGCTCAGTATTCACTTTTCCATCCGTTCCCTAACTGGCAAAGAAAACAAAGATTCACAAAGAACAACTGCCCTCCAGCAGACACCACCATCTCTCCTGTAAATAAAGTCCAAGGATTGCCAGCTATCTGGCTGTCATTGCAGAAAAACTCTCTCCTTCCAAAACCAGGAGGAGACTGTAGCATATTGGAACGAACTTCTGCTTATGAATATTTGATAAATGTTGACAGATGCTGACTCTCCAGTGCCAAACAACATGATCATCATATCTAGATTCTCAGTCACTGAGCAATTTCAGTTTTGAGAACTGAAACTCACTTTTATATAATAAAATCCTAGTTATGTCCCTTTCAAATGCAAGCGTGACTTTTGCCAAGCTGTTTTGTAATGTAGAATGTTCATGTGCAAGTGTGTTTATAAACCCAGCCTGAAGAAGACCCCAAAACCCAGCAGCCACACACTGCGTTGACAACCCTACCTTCAACACCCCAACACCACATCATCTAGTTTCTTTAAAGAAACCTAAGTAATAAAGTTTGTACCTAATACTGTGAGAGTAATAGTAGCCTCTCCCAGGCGTTGCCCATCTTCACTCTTGGCACTGATTTCACAGCGGTAGGTCCCAGAATCCCTTCTAGTTACATTCCTAATTCGGATTCCTGTATTCAGCATCTCTGCTCGGCCTCGAAGATCACCTTTAGGGGGAAGAGACAGAGAGGCTTCTGCTCTTTGCTTATAGAATCATAGAATCACAGATTGGTTTGAAATGGGATGGACCTTGAAGATCATCTTGTTCCACCCCCACTGGGCAAGGACACTTTCCACTAGACCAGGTTGTTCAAAGGCCCATCCAACCTGGCCCATCCATCCCTGGCTTCCAGGGATGGGGCAGCCACATTTTCTCTGGCCAGCCTGTGCCAGTGCCTCAGCACCCTCAGAGGGAAGAATTTCCTGTGTATATTTCCTCTGTAAATCTAACCTAATTTTCCCCTCTTTCAGTCTGAAAGCAAATATCTGGCTCATTGGCTTATTCTGAAATCACATACAATTTATTGACATTTTACGTCATATTGTACATGAAACGATTGCTCATTTCTTCAGTGTTAGTTACCTATCAGCAAAGAGCAATATATAATCCCCTTCCCAAGACAGTATGAACCTTCCATTTACTCCAAAAAATCACCCTCAATACAAAAACCTTCATCTGCCATACATTGTCCAGTTGGAAGATGGAATGCATTTTTCTGCAGGTATTTAAAAAAATATGTGTAGCATTAGTGAGGTGACTGAAAGACATAACTTTCCACTAGAGACATGGAAATCACTGACTTAATTACCTTAAAGAAAAAGTTGGGAGTGAGACCACAGCAGAGTATTTGACTTGGCAAGAAAAACTTTATCAGTTTAGAAAAGATATTGCCATCAGACTTCCTACAATGAATTTGGGTTTTTTTAATCCTACATCTTATTCTGAAATTCAAGTTACATGCACACACAGAACTATGAGTTCCAGTGTTTCTCTATATTAAAGAAATGCAGAAAAACCCAAGTTCATCAACAAGGTCAGCACATCTGCAAGTTCTACAAACTAACAAAATTTCTGTACTTTTATTTTACTTCTCAACCTTCATTGTGTACAATGTAACAGAGACCCGTTTTTTCTCCAACACACAAAGATAAGTCCTTTTCAGAACATACAAAGAGAAATTATACTTCCGAAAAGAATACAAATAATTTAAAATACACAGCTGAGTTATATATTTTTATGTATATTAAAAATGCTGCATTATTCATATTTAAGCCTCCTACTTTACAGGAGGCTTCAGAAACCTCTTTTTAGGATAGGAGTGCAGAGCCTGTAGTTGTTTAGAGAAGTCTATATCTGCATGCAATTTCATTGTTGAAAAATCCCAAGGAAACTGCAGTACCTTTTTTCTTAGTTTTGAGTTTTATTATATTTAACTTCATTAACAAGGTAACTCATAATTGATGGTTTTATAAAGAAATACCTTTTTTTCCCCCTGAGAAGAATTCTTTTTCTCAAAAGGATAGCTCTTCCATATGAACAGTCAAGAGCCTTCTTCGGTCATTTTCCTGGTGTTGTTCCCCAAGAAAAAGTCAATAGCTATCCTAGAGAACGACACATTAAACCATCCATCTGTTTGTGGTACTGTACCTGTAAATTCATTATTGTAGTAGACAAATGAGACTCCTTGAGACTGGATTTTCTTCCACTCTATTCTTAAACTCATCCCTTTTGAAAATTTGTGTTTGCAACTAAGAATAGCCTCTGCAGGGAAGAAAAGAAAATAAAGACAAAAGGGAAAATTAGAGATTTTAGTATTGTGTTGGTACACATTCAGGCTCCATGAAATTCATGTTCCTCCTTCAAAAGAACTTGTGCAGTCAGCAATGGGCAGATCTGCTTCTCAAAGTGATGCTTCCCCAGATTTACACAAACACAGCGGGGAAAAAGAAACCAGTAATTTTCCTCTACTTCAGTGGCCTTTGGATCAAACTTCAGATGCTGGGAACTAGATATTCCCATGCTGGATAGGGTTTATTACTTTCACCATCCAACATGGGAATATCTAGTTCATCAATTACATTCTTTATTACAACCTTCATTTTAGTTTAAACATTTTTGAACAGATCACCCCTAAAAAAGGGACCCTGACCCTGTTATTAACAGTATTTTGTGAATTACAATTCTGTTTACATGTATAACATAATGCAGATGGAAAACATTCCAGGAAAGATGGCCAAAGAAACAAATGCAATATAGACCTTGCTGCCTGTAAGGTACTCATTTTCCAATACGGGCCACAGTATCAAGGAGCAAAAACCTTTATTGTTTTGGCAAGGCCTGTCTAGCTTTCATGACACAAACATGCACTGCTCAAACATAATCGACCATCATCCTCCTTTCCAGTCTCAGCAAACAAGGCTGGAAGGCAATTAAGAGCTACTGACAGATCTACTCACTTCTCCTTCAGAGTCTGATTTCCTATGTCTGCTCTGAAAAGAAAGAAAAAGCCAGGCTGGTAGCCTTGGTGATATATCACAGGGGGAAAAAATGTCCAGACTTGAAAGAAAAATTCAGGCAGGAGGGCATTCCTTGCCAGAAACATGTTACACATGCACTGGCTGCTTTGAAAACATACTGTGCACTCAGGAAGTCTGAGGTTCCTGACTTCAGGTTGACTGGATGGGTGGAGGCTTCCTGAATCTTAAGATTTGCTCGTTTCCTTTCCATTTTGTTTTCGCATCCTTCTAACAAAAAAAAACCATAATTCAAGCTCAGCTTGCTTTTGCTACTGGCCTTGTGACAATTGGCTGGTCTAATAAGCTAGTCTCTATTAGCTGAAACAGAGACAGCTCAGCTGAAGTGTTCTCAGCTGAACAAATCACCTCTGCCTCAAACAAGTTGCACCATTCTTGCATGCCATGTGTTTTCGTTTCAGAAAAAAACCTAGCTTTGATGCCCATCTACTAATCTTATTCAGAGAAAAGGAATAGATCAAAGAAAGGGAGCGTGCACAGAACAGAGACAACATAATAAAATCTTCCTTAGTTATAGCTCCCCTCTCCCATTTTTTCCTATAGTAATGGAGTCAGGGAGAGGTATTTTCCAGAGCAGGTGTACTTGACTTGCATTAAGGTAGGCCCACAGGATGCTGTGCATCAGCACTGGCACTGCTAGGCCTGCGAAAGCCCTCTGGAATCTTGGAGAGATCTGCACAATGTTTAATTTAGATTTACATCTGATCTGGAGGCTATCATTGGTGATAAAATTATAGAATATCTCAAGTTGGAAGGAACCCTAAGGATCAGTGAGCCCAACTCCCTGCTCCTTGCAGAACTACTTAAAATTAAACCATGACTGGCAGTGTCACCTAGATGCTCCGTGAGCTCTGTCAGACTTGGTACCATGACCACTTCCCCAGGGTGTCTGACCATCCTCCTTGACAGTAACAGGAGTTAGAGGGGAAAAGGAAAATGCATTTCAGACCAGCTGCACTCAGTGGAATAACTAAGTTTATCGGCCCTACCATCCCTTAGTGCTGCTACACATGGAGAATTTGGTTTGGCATCTGGGCTGTGCTAAACTGATTTCGAGCAATGTACAAATAACAAAAGAACAAAATGCAAGCCATATACCATATAAAAAGACAGAACCTAATTAAGTTTTAATTGAAGAGTTTCTCTCTGCTTTTGCCTGCCTTGAGCTCTAAATGTGTTCTGTCAAGAGAAGAATACTTAACAGAAGTCCAGATGACAGCTTTAGAGACCTTAAAGTATTTGATTATTACCTCAAGAAGCTGAATAAAGTTTAAAGCTTAGAGAACTGTTTTTTTGATCCCAAATTCCCACCTCTCTCCACTCCAACCAAATTCAAAAAACAAACCCACATAACCCACAAACCTCAAACTGCACTATACCCCCTTCTCACCTACCCAGCAAACAGGTTTTCCTCTTTGCCTCTGTAAGTTCTCCACCCTGTTATCTGAAGTAATTTGCCATTTTATATATGATACATACATATATAACTATGTAAATAGCCATTATAGCTAATGACAAGTAAAAATAGACATTAAATTATTGTTACTTATAATTAGCTAACTTTTATCTGTTCTTTCTAGTCCCCCACTTTTCTGTCTCGTAAGATATTTAATATAATAATATTTCTCTTTTCCATCAGCTCCCATAATTTTGTGTGGAAAGAAACCAGGCAGAAGTTACAGAACTGACAAACAAGTCATACAACCATAGAACAGGTGAGGTTGAAAAGTTCAACCCCACCTAGTTCAACCCCACCTTGAGTAAGAGAAAATGGGACAAGGCCAAGATAACAGAGTCAGTGGAGAGAGTAGGCACAAGACCCCTCAGGAAAGAGAAAGACAACCTCAATACCCACACAGCTTCTGTATACATAGTTAGCATGTATTGTGTACATGTTAAAAATTAGCACACCAATGCCCATACTGTACCCTTAAACTCCTCTGCTTTTACATTTTTGTTATCTGTTTCAATGGGGATTCCAGACACATCAGGATCTGCAAGGAGACAGCAAAAAAAAAGACAATTCAGTAATAAACATTTGTGATTTCATGTGTGCTTCAGCAGCGATAAGCAATATTTTTGAGACCTCCTCACACTGTACAAGTTAGACATTGCTTACTACAAAGTGTACAAACTAAGAGCTAGACCAGGGCTGGCCTTGAACAATTCATCTTTTTTCTCCAGGCTCTGGCATCTGTAAAAAATAAGCCTTTTTTTTTTTTTTTTTTTACAATAGCATAATGATATTTACATGTAAGAAGTTCTACATAGACAGTAAACGTTTTATTCTGGGGTAATGTCTCAGTCTGTTTTTAACTGGGGAGATGTCTATTAATCCATACGTATTTTCCACTGCATTCTTACTACAAGGCATGCATGTTTGCTGAAAAACACCACTTACAGCTTCTAAAAGCTGTAAGTAAAAAATATGGACAGTAATTGGCAATTACCTCAAATTCTTGTTGAAATAGGAAGGAAAACATTAATCAAGATTTATCTAGTTTTAACTCAAAGAGAGAAAAAATCCCCATACATTCTTGGATAATCGCATTGTTGCGTTCCACTAAGGGGGAACTCCAGGGGGTTCTTTTGAAACAGATGATCTAGGATGGAATTAAGCAAAATAAGACAAGTATTATAACTGAGAACCATTAATTGTAATGAAAAGGATGTTGCCCTACTAAAGAAGAATTGAAAAGACAACAGGAAGAAGGAGAAGGAAAAAGAATGGGTAGAGAAAGAGAGAGGGGGGCAACGGAAATAAAAACTGGGAGTTACTACCAGAACTTCAGAGTGTGCTGTTGACATCGATCTGTGCAGATCTCGGAGCAAAAGCGCAGCTCCTGCATCAACAGGCAGCTGGATGAGGTGAGTGGGCGCTTGGGCAGGATGTGCAGAACCCTGGACATGGTCGTGGTGGGGATCGTGGTGACAGGCTAGATCAGTGATGCAGGGTTGGAAGCAGGTGGCTCAGGCAGGAACAAGGCAGGCAGGGCCGAAGCAGGTAGGGCATCGGGCAGAAATACAGGGAGGCAGGACAGGCAACAGCTAGAGCAGGTGAGGAAGACAAAATGGTAGGGCAGGACACAAGAGGTGGTCAGCAGGTGTTCCGCCAGCGAGAGGGAGAGCAAGTGAGCGAGGGCTAGCAAGAGCCACCAAAGGCAAAAACGGGGGCAAAAGAACCAGCTAGTCACACCAAAATGGCAAAAAGCTCTGTAGCTTGTGACACAGTTACTTTTATACTCCCTGTCTCCTCCCAAGGTCTGTAATACTGACAGTAGACCACTGGCCCAGTCCAACATTCCACTGCAGCCCATTGGTGAAGACTATTTGCCATCTGATTGGAGAACCTCTCTGGAGGTCAGTGTCGTCAGTGGTCTCCTACTGACTGCCTGGGCCATGTGAGATGTGAGATGTGAGATGGCTGCCAGGAGAAGTCTCACCAGAGACAGGGCTTTCCATCTTCTCCTAGCTCCCTCCTGCAAGTAGCACTTATGCAGCCTCTCCCCCACATACCTCTGGTAATTTCAAACAGTGTTGAGACAAAACTCAAAATTAAATTGGTTCGTCAAACTCATGTATTGGGAACACTGAAATTCCAGAGAGATCAAGTGAAATAACCACTAGATCTACATCAACCTCCACCCAGGAGTTGGGTACTAGGAGTTGGTCACAGGTATTACAATTACTCCACATCAGGCTAGCAAGTGCTTAACAACAGCTGAACACAGTTCTTTACACAGGTCTATTTATTTTTTTTCCAAAAACATTTCAAGATCCTTTGGTTTAGGACTAGTTTTGAAGACAGCACAGATTATTCTAATGCAGTCCATTTCCTCCGTCTGCATCAGCCAACTGAACAATTGCTAAAGGGTGTATGGACAAGAACAGAGAAACTCTTTCCATCAACATTTAGAAACTTGACTTGGTTAAAAACAATCTGCTTTTGACTGATAGAAACTAGGTAAATAACAAGATTAGACTTTCTTAATCACACAAGACCTCCTTCATCCATTCCTAAAGAAATCATTTCCCTTTCCCCCATTTAATGGGGGAAGAGTTCCACACACCCTAGGCAGATGGATATCTAGTCTTGACCTGAAGACACAAACAAATTAACAATATCTTGCTTCTTATGGCTTTCCTTTAACAGTTGATTACTTCTTGAAGTTAGTGCCTCACTTCTACCTTGAGTGAGTCCATTCGGGCTTTCAGCTATAGGTTCTCAGTGATTAAAGTTATCATGCTGTTTTCTTTGTTTGGAAGTACCATCAGAGAATCTTAGAATGGTTTGTGTTGGAAGGGATCTTTAAAGATCATCTATCGTGTTTGCTTTTCCCTGCGGAGCTCGGGTTCTGGCTAGCTCAGGACCCTGGGGGAATGCAGTACAACGTGAACAAAGATGAAAGGCTCAAACCAATTCCAGGAGGAAAAAGAGGGCAGGGAAAGGTTCCCATCAGGTTTTAAACCCTCAGGACAGAAGTGGAGGGAGAGGGACCACAGCCAGTGGGATACAGCTGACGTAGGGTTCTGGGGGGAGGGATATCAGGGACAAACCATTCCCAGGTAGGAAAAGGGAGTGATACAGAACATACCATATACAGTGCAAATAAAACCCACCACATTAGTGCAACGCAACACCTCCCCCTTTACTGTTAAATAAAATTTAAAGAAAGGCGTTGGGCTTATTCCAATTCTGATTTGATTTCATCCACCACCCATGATTTGTGGGCTGGTCAGATGGCTCTTGGTTCACAAATTCCGCGTGATTGACATCTGAGGTTGGAATTAAACCACCGAGGGCTTTTAAAATTATGCACCGTAAAACTCTGAACACCAATACAATTAGAAAAATAACAACAAGAAATAACAAAACTGGCAACAATCATCTAGTTCAAGCCCCCTGCAATGAACAGGAAGATCTTCAACATGAGTAGGTTGTTCAGAGCCCCATTCAGCCTGACCTTGAATGTTTCCAGGGATGGGGCATCCACTATCTCTTTGGGTAATGTGTGCCAGTGTTTCGCCACTTTCACTGTAAAAACTTTCTTGTATCTAGTCTGAATCAACCCTCTTTTAGTTTAAGCCATTACCCCTTGTCCTAACACACAACAGGCCCTAAAAAGTTTGTCCCCATTTTTCTTATAAGTCCCTTTTAAGTACTGAAAGGCTGCAATAAGGTCTTCCCAGAGCCTTCTCTTTCACAGGATGAACAACTCCTACTCTCTCAGGCTATTTTCATAGGAAAGGTATCACATCCCCATGATCATTTTGGTGGCCCTCTGGCCTGGCTCCAACAGCTTCATGTCCTTCCTGTGTTGGGACCCCCGAGCTGGATGCAGCACTGCAGGTGGGGTCTCAGCAGAGCAGAGCAGAGGAGCAGAATCTCCCCTCTGCCCTTCTGCTAACAGGTCTTTGGATGCAGCCCAGCACACAGGAGGTTTCTGGGCTACCAGTGCACATGGCTGGGTCATGTCTCACCCACCAGCACTCCCAAGTCCTTCTTGCAGGGCTGTTCTGGATCTGTTCACCCCCCCCAGCCTGGATTGATACCAGGCATTGGCCTGACCCAGGTGCAACACCTTGAACTCAATCTTTTTAAACCTGACTTTCCCATGGGACACTTCTTGAACTAGTCCAGGTCCTTCTGGATGATATCCCATCCTTCAAGTGTGGCAACAGCACCACTCAGGTTGGTGTCATCTGCAAATCTGCTGAGGGTGCACTTGATCCCTTTGTCTATGCCATTAATGAAGACATTAAACAGCACTGATCCCATACACCATAGTATCCTATCAAGCCTTCTTCTCAAATAAAGATCATTCCTTATGGTTTAAGTCTGGCCCAACAGAGGGAATTCTTCATTCATTCTGTTCTATGGCCTTTCTCCTCCTTAATTTTCTAGGGTTTTTCTTAGTATCCTGTTAAAATACAAATTGCAGTTCTACTGGTCTCTATAACCACTGCCTCTGAGTCATGGAGCAACACTCAGAATTGCTATCTGAGACTGTGACATTGTAGCAAAAGTTCAGTTATTCATTCACTGTTTACTGCGGTGGGTTGACCTTGGGTGGCTGCTGGACACTCACATAGCTACTCTTTCACTCCTTCTCCTCAACATGGCCAGGGAGAAAATAAGAGTAAAAAGCTCATGGGTGAAGAGAAAGACAGGGAGTTGAGTTAGCAGTTACCATCACAGGCAAAACAGACTCAATTTAGGAAAAAATAATTACGTTTACTGCCGGTTTAAAATAGAGTAAATGCAGTAGTTGTGGGAATGAGCTCCTCTCTGCTGCTCCTTCCTCTGCATGCTCTCCCATGCTCCAGCATGGGCTGCTCTCAATAGGTCACAGTTACTGGCAGGAGCCTGCTCCAATATGGATTCTCTGTGCTGCTTTCTAGCTATCTCATATCCCCTTCCAAATACATGTCCAACAATTTTTGTGTCTAAAAATGCAGCCTCACACTTGACAGCGTAAATTGATTTTTCATGTGTGTATGTTATCAAAAGATCCAAATTGTGTGTAACTATCCTGTCTGTAAAATGTTTTAATTTTATCATCAACTTTATGTTACCCCAAAAAGAGTTATACATCAGAACTTTATAATATGAAAATAAATAAGACATGAAGAATTCTAGCAATGACATTTATGTACTCCTAGAATACTGGAATAGTAAAAAAATATTTGCAGTACAAATAGCACTTGGAAATTTTTTCCACCCATCCAAGAAAGAAAACTTTCCTACTGAACTTTAAAGAAAGAAATTTAAAAAATCCTGTATAGAAGCCCCCTCATACCCTGATGAAACCAGCGGAGGGAACCATTTCTCCAGCCCTTCCCAAAGCAATCATTACTCCTGCAAGTCCACACAGAGCCCAGCTCCTTGGTTTTGTTCAGGCGTGGTCTAGAATAGCCTTCAGTCAGTAAGTAATTTTCTTTTTAATCTATTAGGTCCTATTTAGATTTATGTAAAAAAAATAAACACATAACTTTTACCCAAACCCTGTTTCTAGAACAACACCCCTCTTCTTCTCTCTTCCCCCGTATTCTAGATGCCAATAGTTAACAAACCACATTTATCTATTGAAATAACATCTTCCTTCATGATGGGGAGGAGCGTTTTATTCTGAGACTCTGACAGCACCTAATACTCAATAACATTTCAATAGGAAGCCTTTCTAGGTCTCCAATGTGCAGATAAAACCATTTATAAATTATTAGCCCATCAACCTCTTCTGTCTGGACACAAAACAGCTCAAGTACATACAATTCACCACTGTATTACGTTCACTGTTTCATGGGCCTGGGAATTTCTGTCCTCATTAATACAGATGTCATGCAGCTCACTGTCATGATCAAAATATTCACAGAATATGAAGTCACAAAAGGAAAACACATTTTATGACTTCTGGGGCAGGACTATGGTATGCACTTTTCACTATGGAAGTCATTACAGAATTACTTTGCATGTTTTGTATTGGGAGCTTGAAATTGCATGAAGTCTCCATGTTTACCCTTACATCAAGGTATTTAGAGAATACATAAAGATTCTATTATGCAACACAATTAAGTAGAAAAGATGAGAAAGAGGGGAAGAAAGGGAAAGAAAGAAGTTCAACATACACACAGCTCTTTCTCACACACACATATATACATGACCCTTGTCAAGAAGCTGCAGAGTCCAAACAGTAACGTAAAGTGGTGCAGAGACAGATGACTAAATTAAAACCATTATATATTCTGATCAAGCAGAAAGATAGGAGAGGTCCTTAAAGCTAGAGCATCTCTTCCTTTAGATGTCCTTCAGGAAGGACCTCTGACAAATATTCAGAATCCAAGTCTTCAGCTTTGGATTTTAATTCACCATATAAAGAGCAATAGTGAAAAGATGGCATATTACTGCATTAGTACACCTTTTACTCAGGCTGCTTTTTAAAGACCAGGAAGAAAAAAAAGCTGCTTTTATGTGTCAGTCAGTAACTACACTTGCTTAGAAGTAAACTCAAAAAACCCACACTTTCCAGTTGATAAACACTCATAGCTGTAAACTGAAACTACTAGCTGGAAGAATCATTAAGGAAAAACTTATTAGTCAAATCAAATCAAAGGAAACAGTGTGTCTGGAGGAAATTACATGAGAACAGAATCAAAACAAAGTTATAAGTACAAGAGAAAAAGTAGTCTTGCATTTGTTTTGCCAAGTTCTAAACAACAGGTGGTCTAAAGCAAAGCTTAACAAAGGGTTTCTGAGGATACTGTAAATTTAGGAAGTCCAACATCTCAAGAATAAAGCCAAATCTCTTACTAAAATCCCTTAAAGTGAACAGGAAACCAGACATCTGTTTGGTGTTAGCATCCTTCAGACGTGACCACTTCAGGGTAGTTTCAGTGACACGATTAGGTGCTGATGCAAACTTCTCAGCCATGGAACTACATCCTACAAGGCACTCAAATGATACCTGGGGTTTTGCCACTGTCATGTCATTTAAACACATCTGTTTTGGTTCCCTCTTTGCCATACTTTCTATTAGAAGTAGTCCACACACTACCTAGTCCATAAATGGGGAAGGGGAAGGAAAAGCTGCCTACCTTTGGACGGGATTAGTTATGAATTACCAAAAAACACCCAAACTAGTAACCCTCATTCTTCTTAGTAGTGCAAGATGTGGCTGCTACAACCCAAAGGCTACCAACCCTGCTTAGAGTGGCATTAGCAGGCTGGACCACATTAACTCTGACAGTTGTTGACAGGCACCCAGGGCTCAGACCCACCACCCTTCCGACCCACACTCCTGTCAGGGTCCATGTTAGGGCAGCCTTCTCCTTCCATCAGTTCTGCCTGGTGAATGCCAACCTCCAGCAGGCATGCTGGAGAGACACTGGGAGTATTCACAGCCTCTGCTGGAGTCTCCTGAGCTACCCAAAGCCCTTAACTCATCTCTGAAACTGGTGATTTAGGCATCAAAACATAACCTGAAATAACTGGAATAAACTCTGCTTCCTTGTGTGAAGTCAATCACATGTCAGTATGGCCAGCCATGTCCTCAACTGCATCCAAAGCCCTGTGGGCTGCAGGGGAGGGAGGGATTTCTGGCCCTTTGCCCTGCTCCGGTGAGACTGCACCGCAGAACTGCTTTCAGCTCTGAGGTCCCAGCACAGGAATGACATGGAGCTGTTGGAGCCAGTCCAGAGGAGGCCACCAAGTTGATCAGAGGGATGTGACACCTCTGCTGTGAAGAATGGCTAAGACAACTGGGATTATTCAGAAAAGAAAAAATGGAAAAGAGCCTTATTGGAAGCCTTTTAGTACCTAAAGGGGCTACAAGACCCCTGGAGAGGGACATTTTACAAGGGTATTGTTATAAATAAATGCTGAAGGTTGGCTTTTGTATGTATGTAAATAATTAAGAAATAGGTGGAAGGGTTAATGGGCCCATAAGGAATTTACTAAGTAGTGACTGATTAGTAATTAAAGTGTTCCTTGTTAATTGTTCATTGGGTTAAGGTGGAATCCCAGGAGCTAGTTAATATTAGGAATTAAGGTTTGTGTGGTTCTAGGTACTATTGTTATAAAAATGGTTGTAAATAAGTTCATAATGTTCAGTTATCCATTGGTTTGTATGAGGACAAGACAGCTGACCAGGAAAGCTATGCAGAACCTTCTCAGGAGGCGGTGTACAAGTGCCAATGAAGAACATATCACTCAGGCCGAGGTCCCTCCCGGGTAAAACAACCGAGCGTGCCCCAAGTAGACCGACATGCCCCTTATGGGTGGGCCATGGGATGGGCCAAACCAAATCAGCCCCTGATTGGATCAACATAACTATTCACCCTGATTGACAGATAAGGGGTATAAAATGCCTTGCATGGGTTCCGAGATAACTGCCTCTGGCCATACATGACCTGAGGCTAAGCACGCAGCTCTGATACTCCTTGGCCTTGTTGCTTGGCAAACTGCCGCTTGGGTCCGCTATTGTTCATTTATTTTTATGCCTGTTAATAAAGTCCTAGTTTAATTTTTTAATTGGTTTGCCATTTTTATTACAGGTATGTAGCGACAGGACAAGGAGGAATATCTCTAAACTGAAAGAGGGCAGGTTTAAATTAGATATTGAGAAGAAATTCTTCCCTGTGAGAGTGGTGAGGCACTGGAACAGGTTGTCCAGAGAAGTTTTGGATGCCCCATCCCGGGAAGTGTTTAAGGCCAGGCTGGATGAAGATCTGAGCAACCTAGTTTAGTGAAAAATGTCCCTGCCCATGGCAAAGGGATTGGAACAAGATGAGCTTTAAGATCTGTTGCGATACACTCTTAAGCAGAGAAGAGCAAAAGGAACTAACTCTCCGAATAAAATGGGTCGAACCTTGAAAGGCTCGAATATACCCAAAAAATGTGATTAAAACCAAATGAGGTTAGATATTGATAACAAAAAATATGATATATTTTATTTAATAGTAAAAAAGATGAAGGAAGGAAGGGAAGGAAGGAANGAAGGAAGGAAGGAAGGAAGGAAGGAAGGAAGGAAGGAAGGAAGGAAGGAAGGAAGTGGGGGGAATGGACAGGGAGAATGACAGAGGTTAAGTAGAAACATCACCCGTTCTTGGGTCCCAACAATCGATGTCTTACTGCTTCCCTCCATCTAGTCGTCTTGGTGCTGAGAGTCCCCCACCAAAAAGTATAGAATCCAATGGATTAATACATATTTGGGCAGGTGGGAACACACAGGAACTCCCTGAGGGGGCAAGTTTGACACTGTCCCTTGCAAGACTCTGGATCATCTGTTTCATCATGTAGTGCTCTGGTGCAGAGTCTGGGGACCCCTTTTGGGGGGGGCTTTGATGGGCCATGACACCCCCTCTGCTGTCCCTCCCATGGATGTCCCATAGATGTGGCCTTCCCAGGGTGGGAGGCCCCACAGCTGGGCCAGTCTGCCCAGCGGAGGATGGGCATTCACTGCATCTGGCTAGAGGCTATGCCACACACACAAAACATTGCCTCTTCCTGCCTTTGGGGTAGGGATCTGTGTGAGCCTGGCAGCACAAAAACCTGGGGCTGTGGTTTCCACACTGAAGGTGCTGGACTGGGCCCTGCCGTGGATGCTCTTCCAGGTGCTCTGAACCTTTCCTTATCTCAAATTACCTGGTGGTTTAACTCACAGTTCAGGGTTTCAGTCAGGAGGCCCATCCAGGATGGGCTTCGGTGGTGCAGTGTCCTTATGTACCTTTGCTGTAATAGGCAAAAGTCTTTCATAAAGATGTTTAAGCCATAAACCATAACATTTCAGTCTCCAACAAGGTTCCTTCAATCCAAATCATTCTGTGACCCATTATGTAATTAAGTAAACAACATAAACACAGCATTAAGACCTCAAATTTTGAACAAGAGCTAGATGAGGTTCCCACATCACTGGGGGGAAAACAGGCAAAAGAAACTCAATTTCAGTCACTAGGTTACCTTAAGTTACAAAATTTCTTGAATCCTAAAGAATAGTAATAGAACAAGATTTACTTTGGGCAGAGGTTACCTGATTCACAAATAAAACCCTTGTGGAAACCCAGGAAGAATTTTTAAGCTTTTCTGCCTGCCAGATTCTTGCAGCACCAGGTCAGTCAGAGAAGAATGTAAATAATGGAAGTTATTTTGATAATGCATTCTCCTTGGCCAATGAGATGTTCTATTTTGGATTTTGTTTTCATATTTGTGAGACTGTGCTGAAGAGACAGGGACACAGTCACACAGAGACGATGCTCCCAGCTAACATGGCTGGAGGGAGAAAAAGTTTGCTCTCTGTTCTTGATAATAATAAAGCATTCTGAAAAATTCTATGAACATGGAGTCGTTTTGTGGACAAGCCCTAGCACTTAGGGCCACATCTTTGCCACAAACCCTTGCATATCTTCAGCCACAGAAAACAAGTAAAGGAGGAGTCTGAATTGAGGGTCTGCAGGGTGGCTGCAATAAGCCCATTTAAAGCCAAATGTGAGAAGCAAGTTTGTATTTAATAAGCATGGTATACTCCATAAAGGATGCTAATCTAAGAGAAAAGGCACATTTTTGGGCTGGAAAGCTAAAGGGGTTTAAACCACAAAATGAGTTTGAAGAGCTTCTCAGCCTCACCATGTGATAGCTGTCAGGAGTCATGTTTTGGAAACTGCATGACTTGAACACAGTAAGTTTTGCTACCTTTCCCTCCCCTTATTTTATACAAACCCTCACTTAATTCCTGACAGATTGTTTTATTCATGGTGAAATGGACTAGGTTTTTGGAGGAAGAAAAGAGCAGGAGCAGAAGTATGCAAACAGTTAAATCCAGTAGTTGCTTTGGCTTCTCTTTTGGAAGAGCAGCTATTACAAAATTAAAATTCCATCTTTACAGCTGAGTATCTGACACACAAAACTGTCCTTCCTCTATCCACAGCAAAATCAAAAGAAATTGCCCAAAACCCAAAAGCATTTCCCTACTTCTAGCCCAGGCTCAGAACCATACAGAAGGGAGTAAATCCTAGAATGGTTGGGATTTGAAGTGAGAGGAAAACAAACGTCTTTGCAAACAATTTGATGGGTGAAGGTATGGGTGTTACATCTTTGAAATGGGTTTTATTGTCTCTACTGTCTCTACTAACTTTGGGCAACAGGTTTGTTGCAGAGCCCAGACAGCTTGGCTCCTGAAACAGATGAATGGGGTCTGCACAAGCCTGAGTTTCTGAAGTTTGGGGTAAAATGACAGGTTCAAGGAGGGAATAGGTGATTTGGAAAGGTTGTACCTTCCTAGTACCTCAGCCAATGGGGAAAGGAAGAGGGCTGGGAGTTTAGGATAAAAGAAAGCTGTGCCCTCCGAAACCTTGAGAGAGAAAACCCTGCGGGTGTGTACCCTGGTGGACTCTTTCCCTTTATTCAAATAAAGTTGAAGGACTCCTCTGTCTCCCTTTCCAGACATAAACCTCTGGCGTTTCTGGAATTTCCTGACAAGTGGGGACATCTAGAGATCATCTAGTCCAACCCCTCTGCTACCTTAGTCACCTACAGGTGAAGAGTCTTTAATATCTCCAGAGAAGGAGACTCCACATTCTCTCTGGGCAATCTGTTGTAGTGTTCTGTCACCTTCATAGTAAAGAAGTTTTTCCTCATTCAGATTGAGCTCTGTGTTTTTCAGTTTGTGCCCACTGTCCTTTGTCTTGTCTCTGCACACCACTGAAAAGAGTTCCATACTCTTGACACATGCCCTTTAAAGACATTTGTATATTTACATGCACTCACAGAATCCCAGATTGGGTCAGGTTGGAAGAGACCACAGGATTACCTGGTCCCACCTCCCTGCTCAAGCAGGGTCATCCTAGAGCACATGGGACAGGATTGCATCCAGATAGTTCTGAAATAGCTCCAGTGAGGGAGACTCCACAACCTCTCTGAGCAATCTATTCCAGTGCTTGGTCACTGCACAGGAAAGTTCTTCCTCATGTTCAGGAGGAACTTCCTGTGCATCCATTTCTGCCCCTTGCTTCTTGTCCTATTGCTGGGCACCCCTGAGCAGAGCTTGGTCCATTTTCTGACCCTTCCCTGCAAGTACTGACAGACATGGACAAGGTCCCCTCTCAGTCATCCCTTCTCAAAGAAGCCCCAGCCTTTCCTCATGAGAGAGATGCTCCATCCCTTCATCATCTCTATAACCTCTACTGACGCCGCTCCAGGAGTTCCATGTCTCTCTTGCCCTGAGAAGCCCAACACTGGACACAGCACTCCGGATGTGCCTCGCCAGGGCTGAATAGTGGGGCAGGATTACCTCCCTTCACCTGCTGGCAATGCTCTTCCTAATACACCCCAGGATCCCATTGACCTTCTGTGAGGAAGCAATTTAATTTTTATTTATGTCTCAACATTGTCCAGGTTTTATGTTATAAATCCATTTTCTGACATGGGATGAAAAATTACTATAGAGGCTGTACGTGCGGGGAGCCTTAACACGTGCCACGTGCAGGGGGCAGCTCTGACACTTGAAGAGGAGCAGAGACCACTGACACAACAGTCTCTAAGCAGACAACCCCTTTAGAAAATGGAGGGAAGTTCTGTCTCTGGGGGACTTCGCTTGACAGCCAGTCATGGGAGAGAGAACTTTCACACTGCAAGAACCCTGCTGCCTGGGAAAAATTGCCCATAAAAGCAGTTAACTGTGCCATGACCACCTTCCTGCCGTTTTAGCTTCCTGAAGGGAGCGGGGGCTCACCTTGTTAAGAATGAATTGTTGGACGTTGGCTTTCGCCATATGTTGTATTAATTGTGAATCAAATTATATTATGAATTATAATGTTGCATATTAGGATATTATCCTGCGGAAGTATCAAGGGGATAATATATGTTAAAAGGTTTAATGTTGTTGGGGTGGTTTGATAATACAAGTTGGCTCTATGGGGGTTGGGTGATTTTATGTGGTAATGTCAGTTCTGTGGGGCTTGCAGAGAGAACGAGCTGCTGCCAGCCAGACTTCGAAAGCCCCACTATAGTAGGAATAAGGACTCCACCAATGAGAGCCCTGATCGCCTCAGCGACAGAAAGCGCGGGCTCCCAGAAGATTGACAAGGGGGCGGGACTATGCAAAACTATAAATTAATATGCATCAGTGTGATGGAATCGCAGGGGAATAAAAGGAAAGGCCGGACCGCTGTTGTGTGGATGGACGAGCCTTTGGCACCAAATCACCCTCTCAGTGCTGCCTCATTTGGCTTTGCGGATTTTTTATAGCTCTCAATAAAGTTTTAATATCTCATTTCCACACCGTTATCTGAGTCGTTTATAACAACCTGGAAGTTCAGCTCATTCGGCCCCCACTCGCTCGCCTATTCTCCCAGTGGTCCTGCTTCTTCCCTGCCTGCCTTTCCTGTTCACACCTGTCCGTGTGCCCTGCACTGCTGCTTCCCCGAGACAACTCTTGCCTTTGCCAACCCGCTCCGCCGTTTTCTCTCCCCTCGCAGCCTGTCTTTGCTTTTACCGCCTTGCCCAGCAGCAGCCAGCCCGCAGCCGGCGTTGGCCGACGCGGGACACACGCCGCCCGTCGCTGGTTGGAAGTCGCGCCCAGCCGCTCACCAGAGCCGCACAGGCTCGCCGCGGCTTGCAGCACATGCTCCTCCTGCCGAGCAGCCGCCGACAGGGTGCCCCGGGGTTCTAGTGGTAACTGTCTTCTATTTCTCTCTCAATCTCTCATTTCCCCTCTCTGCTCTCTTTTCTGTCCCTGTTCGGTAGGAACACTTTCCTTCCTTATCAATACAGAGTTCTTAAATATTATATTTGCCACGATTCCGCTTTATTTCATCCGAGAAACCTGTTAAGAAGAATCCCTCCGCAGTTCACTTAGATTGGAACGTGACACCCTCTTGGCCGCAAGGGCACTACTGGGTCAGGAACAGCTTGTCCACTAGGACCCCCAGCTCCTTTCCACAGAGCTGCTTCCCAGCAGATCAAGCTCTACTGATACGTCTTCACTTGCCTTTTTTGAACCTCATTTCGTTCCTCTCTGCCCAACTTGCTGCCCTCTATAATCCTCCAACTCCAGTTGCTCTCCTGAGCAGAGATACACATTTGAGGCTGACAACAAGGCCAGCATCTAGATGGTAAGGTCACTTAGGTGTATGACACAGATATTAAATGTTTTGCTGGGAAGCCAGCAGACACTCTTCACCTTTTTAAATAAAAGACCTCAAGAACAAAACCAGTCAAATTATTAAAAAATATATATACAGATACTGAAGTAAGACAAACCCATCAAGTTTTAAGGTCTCCTGCCTGCAGGTCTTCTACTGCAACAAAGCAAGGTGCCACCCTAAAATGCACTTCAGGGAGGTTCCTCCCCTGACAAGTACCAAGTTGTTTCAGAGGAAAAGGAAACCAAAACCCCAAAGCAAACCAACCAACTAACAACCAAAACCCATAAGCACAATCAACCAAAACTTAAGTGACAGATGGCTGCCCAGTTTCAAATAGCTTTTCTCTATTGCAACATGATGCAGTAGATAATTTTTCCTGTTTTCAGATGATTAGTCCCATTCCAAAACTGAAGGTGTTTAAGTTACTAACATGTATATACTGGGCATACTATTTTAAATAGTATGCTTGGAAATAGGGTTAACTCAGGAAAAATGTTATGCACCTGAAAGTTTGTATATACAAGAACTTTCTCCTCTTTCTCTGTTCACATGGCTTTCAAAAGCTTTGAACAAACTTTAAATATATTTAAATGCTTTTAGAGACATCACTATTCTTTTCTCACAAAAATCAGTGCATTCTCAGAACAGCTATTTATGTTAGAAAGGCACTGGACTCTTGAGAACTGGGCAAAGCTTTTGGTGAACTGTTATCCCTCCCTTAAAAAAAGCAGCTAAGAATCTGGACACAGCTGGAAAATGAAGAGGAACTACACGTGGATTTACCAATTATATATCCAGAGTTTCAGAGCCTAATACAAAAAGCATTATTTTACTTAGATACAGCATAAGCCCAAAACCAATCCTTCCCACTCATCTTTACAGAAAATAGGTTTTAAGCAGCTTCAGTAACTGTCTTTGTAGTGAAAATCACATGAGAAACAGAATGCAGAACAGCATTTTCATTCAGTCAGGTGTTATTTAAACAGGGAAGAGAAGCATTTCCAGAAAGTGATTAACAACAGGATTTCTACCTGTAGTAAAAGCTGATGTTGGATGATTTGAGGAATGCTCAGTCTCACACGTAAAAGAAGTTCCTGTGTTAAATGCTACAACTACAGATCAGACCAAGCAAGAGATTTTTATTTATAATGCCAACCTAAGAATGACTTAATCCTCAGCTTTGTGGGCACTGTTTAGTGAAATCTGGAAACCCAGCAACAGCAGTCATGGTGCCTTTATTCTAAACTTTGAAGTGAAGCAAAAAAAAAAAAAACAACCCCAAAAACCAATTTGAAAGAAAAAGCAGCAAAAGACTGAAGTTTTCAGAGCTAATTACATAGTTATCAGTAGGACTCCTAAGAATTTAAGGTCATGGTAATGATTCATTTCATTTCAGAACCCCAAGGACAGCTGGCTCTGGAAACACAAAACTTCAAGTGCATGTAGAGGAGAAAGTGGACAGGAAAAAAAAAGTCAAGTGGCACAGGACAAGAAAGCAAGAGATTATTTAGGTCAGCCTTTCTGAAGAAACTGAACACAAAAGTACAGTGATTTTAGATAAACTCAACAGCCTCCTAAGTGCTTTCAGTAGTCCCCAACACTGAAAGATTACTGCATGAGAGGGGGAAATACTGAGGGAAAAAAAAAGTTTTATAATTAATAACTAAAATGTAAAATTTAGTTACCTTCAAAGTTTGTATTGCCTCCTTATTTTCTACTCACACAGAAGAGAGGAAGGGTTTAAATGCACAGAATGCACAACTTGTAAAGATTCAATGTAGCATGGAGTTTATTCCAACAGAGAGACATCACAGAAAGCATACGCTTTTAGCCAAATAAGTATTTATAGCTCACACTTTCAAGTCTCAAAACTTCAGTACGCCTCTTCATGGCAATTCAGAGGGAGCTTCTGCAAATGGGGGATGGGAGTTTAAACTAGTCAGGCTCTCAAAAAAAGCCTGTTTTCCAGCCATCTCTTGTCCCTGCTCAGCAACGGTTTCCACAGCAACTCATTGGCAGCTAAAAGACAGCTTGTAAATGCAGTGAGGGCCTATAGCTGCTTCAGCTGTTGCTTATTTTAATATGCATCAAGATGCTGAGGACATGCGTCTAGTGCCATCATGTTTCAAAAGACCATGTGAATAGTCCATTGGTGAAGGAAGTCCCTTGCCACTGCTGTCCCATCCCCCTTGTATCACACAGTGCAGAGCTGAACAAATAGATTTCCCATTGCACTACTGGGGGTAACAATCCAGCAGAAACACTTGCCTTTGCAAACACCTGGGGAAACTGCATGTTATCAAATCTGCAAAACAAAGCTCAGTACCCAGTGCAAACCAGCATGTTCCTCTTAAATCAATAGCAGCAAGACTGATTTACACTGTAAAATCAGCTTTGAAACACAAGAGCATTGGGAAACCAGAAGAAACAAACAACACCCCACCACTCCCCAAATGAACACAACCATTCTGGCCCACAATTTGAGATAAAGATCACTGAAATCTCTTACAACCTTTAAATGACTTTTGCTGGAATTGCCAAACAATTTGGAAAGAATAAACACTTCCATGAAGTCACCTAATTTATAAACCTATGAATACACCCATTATTTATCTTAAAATCCTGAAAACAGGTTTAGTTTACCTTCAAATTGTACCAGCCAGTATTAGTTAAAATTCCAGTAAACACCATATGAAACTGCAGTCCTTGCTCATTCAGAACCAGTGAAGTCAGACAAGTTCCCTTACCGTTGGAGCATGTTTCCAGATGTTTAGCCTTGACACTATAATTTATAACTGTTGCAAGTAAATACATTGGTATAGTGAAGAGATGTCTCATCCTATAGATTAGTCCTATTAATTTAAGCTGGAACCAAATTTCCTGTGCATTACAGGATCATATAATGATTTGGGTTGAAAAAAACCATCAAGATCATCCAGTTTCAACCCATATGCAATCCTCAGTCCCTTTCTAATTCACAGCAGTATTTCCGTAGTGGATCTTCTCAACACTTTTTTGATTAATCTCAATATTTCTACAAAACACTTCCACTAAAGAGGATGAGTACATAAAACACTGTATTAAGTTCTGGCTTCTAAAGGTATAGGAGTAGCTAACTAACCAGAATTGTGCGAACAGATCTCAAATAGCAGACAGGATAGCTAATTTGGCCAGCTACAGACAAATGTCTCATTTGCAGCAAAGTATAATGTCCAAAACGAAGTCAGCATTGCCACCTTATATTCCACTACATCCCCCCACTGAAGGAGATAAAATATCTGAAATACTTTAAATTCTTTTAAAAAACCATTTTCTCTGAAGCAAACATTGGCCTAGAATATACTTCTATATTCAATGTGTGTAACTTGTTGTAATGAGTTTTTAAAAAGGGCTTTACATCTGCTTTTTCTCATTCAAATGTTGCTGACTTTGGGACACACTACCATGGCTTCATTTTATTTAGCATGCCCATTAAAAAAAAAAAAAAAGTCCTTCCAACACTGGTAGGATGCTCTTTAAATATTCAGCAAGAGTCTTGTGCAATGCTTTGTGAATTTAGGATTTCTGAGGAGATGTTTACAGTGACTGGAGGTGGGGATGGTGGTTTCACTTGTGTAAATGCCATTCAAACCATGAATTGTAGGACTGGATCCTATTGAGAGATAGCACTGAACTTAATTTTAAAGCTTTTTGTCTTCCAGACCAAAGACCAGGTTCTTTGCAAACATGAGGAGGGAATATGATGACCACTTCTTATGGCTAAAAGAATGTGGTGAACCCTTCCTAACAATCTGAATGCAATGGCCAAATCAGCTCATTCCATTTGCATTTACACATGATTTTTTACATTGTCAAGGTTGCTCAGTAGTCCCTTCCTGGCAGAAGCAAGTAAGAGTCATGTTTGATGACTAGTACTTTCAATCAACATTTAAGTTTACAGTATGAATGTGTATTTTTAACCTTAATTCTACAGGCTTTTTGGCACAGTTGCGCCCCTGAAACAGGGGTTTTTCTTCTTCTATCAAAGTCCCATACCAGATAAAAAGGAGCCAGACTTGCAGTTTTCAGTTTTTCTTGTTTTTTATTCAAGTTCTTATCTCAAATTCAGAGTGCCGCTTTGCACCTGGGCATTGTGCTCTGAATTTCCAGCTGCAAGACCTTGAAACTGAGAATGCAGTGCTGTTTTAAAGACTTTTCACCCAATTAACTGTTAAAATGTACTGTATTTATAATCCTGTACCAATAACCATCCCGTATTTTTAACACATTTCCCCTACCTCAAATCTATTCTACCAATGTCTCTGTGCCACCGTCAGCAGAAAATGGAGTAAAAGAAGAACTCTGAACACCGCCCAAAAACTTCCATCTTGCTTTCCTTTTACTTCCATACTACAAAACCCAAAACTATAAGTTTTCACCCTGTGATAAACTAAACTATAATCGATCTTATATTTTTAATGTTCTTAATTCATCCATAAGTGTTGGAAGCTTCTCCCATGGGCACAAATCAAAGTACCCATGTGTCCTCTTGGGGTCCCAGCAAGGGTCTCAGACCCCCCAGGGCAGTTTGAGGGGTTTTCCAAATATCTTGGACTCCAACAGCCTTTAATAGATAATTTAGTTGTTTAATACCAACTTTTATAGAAACATCTTCTGGCACATTAGAAAGCCTGAAGTCACTCTAATTCCATTAAGACTAACACATGCCAAGAGAAGCTAGAACAAACAGAAGATGTTTTTCGCACTAAAGGAGAAGGCAAATTAGAAGAAATCCTCCGGAAGGTAGAGCTAGGAACAATAGGTCACAGTACAAGAGGTGCCAAGTTTTACTTAAAGGGGACGAAGAAAATTAAAAACCACAACTACAAAACACTACAGTCTTCATCACAGTAAAAGCTACACAAGCAGAGCAACATATGGGTATTCGGATTAGGAAACATTAGAACAACACTGGAAAGTTACACAGGAAACAGGAATAAACAAACTCTGTGCCTTCTTTATCTATTTTAAAAACAAGCATAAATTTTAACACAGTGATCATCACAGCTTTCCACAGGAGAGACATTTTAGAAAACACATTCTCAAGAGTATTTCCCTGATGAAACACTTTGCAGCTGTTCATCAGAAGAAAGGAAAGGTCAGTACATGAGCCAATATTCACAATTCAGTAGATTGCTCCTTCAGGTAATGGGATTCGATGATCTTGTCTGTAGGTACTTACTGTTTCACTGTCACAAAAATTGTCCTGGAGTGATTTATTATGGTAGTGTAGTCCATGATCCTCTGCTCTGTGCTTAAAAATGGATATTGTATCTTTAAGACCCTGTAGCCCAAGACTTGGTGTTGGGGGGACCAGGGGGATGAAGAATTTTGCTTTTGTGTGAGCGTTTTTAAAAGCTCCCCACCCAGGTTTTTCGCAGCTCTGCAGGGTGTGGGTTTTGCTGGGCTGCCTTGGTTTTTGGCCCAGGCAAAAAGCTTTTCGTTTCCTTGGCTCGGAGAAGCTCTAATAGCAATCTTTGGGCTGCCTTAATGCGAACTGAGTAGCTGTTTGTCAAGGACCAGTGACATTGTGCCAGCAGGAGCAGAGCTGCGCCTCTCTGACCTAAGCTGCAGTGAACCATGCTGAGCTGGAAGAAAACACACTGAGAGGCTCCAGCCCAGCTGCTTCACCTGCTGTGATCTGCTGTGCTTGCTGTGCGGAGAAGGTTGATGCCAGATGAGCCACCAGGTCTTCGTCTGCTGCTGGAACTGCTCTGTTCCCGAGAGGGAAGCCGACGCCATCTTGTATTGCGTGTTGGGAACAGGGTAATCCCAGATTTCGGGTCTTTGTTCCAGTGTAGGGGGTGAAGTAGAACAGTTTGATACCTAGCAGTTATTTACAATTTTCCTGCCTTGTGGGCATTGTGCTTGTTAATAAACTGTAGTGCGTTTTTTTTCATTTTCATGTATTAGTATTCATTTCCTATTGCTGTAAAGAGGTTTTTGGAACCCTTTAGAGAAGACAACTCATTCCAGAGTGTCCTCCTTTAAATTGTCTCAAACTGAGACAAAAATGAAACAAAAAAAGATATCAGCAATCCTGCAATTCTGTAAAAACACAGTAAATTTTTTTTTTAAGCCATTAATTTTTTTTTTTTTTAGAGTAAACCATATGTAATTAAGGATTCTGCCCCTTGGGTCATTACTATCTCCAGCACAACTTCTGGGCTTAAAAGTCTGGTTGTTAAAATGGCTGTCTGCAACACGTCTACAGCACGCATAATATCATCGAAACCCGTATGTTGCATTTCTGGAATACTTTTTAGAGTCGATAGATCAACACATTTTATGAAGCCATGACTGCCATATAAGCATATATGCTGCTTTGAACTACTGTTTTGTCATCTACTTTGCCTATTTCTGCTAGTATTCCCTTTAGTACCAACTGCTCATGACATATTGATGCTCTAGAAACTTGTGTGACACTATTATTGCTTAAAGTTTCCTTTAGAAGTCACAGAATCTTTAGGGTTGGAAAAGACTTCCAAGACCATCACATGCAACCTGTGACTGATCCCTACGCTGTCTCTCAGACCAGAGCACTGAGTGCCATGTCCAGTCATTCCTTGGACACCTCCAGGGATGGGGACTCCATCATCTCCCTAGGTACCCATTCCAATGCTTGACGACCCTTCTCAAGAATTTCTTCCCGATGTCCAACCTGAATGTTCTCTGACACAACTTGAGGTCATTTCCTGTTGTTTTGTCACTTGTTCTCCGGGAGAAGAGCCTGACCCCACCTGGCTACACCCTCCTGTCAGGGAGTTGTGGAGAGTGAGAAGTTGCCCCCTGAGGCTCCCTTTCTCCAGGCTGAAAATTCCCAGCTCCTTCAGTCACTCCTCATCAGACTTGTGCTCCAGACCCTTCCTCAGTTATGTTCCCTTCTCTGGACGTGCTCCAGCACCTCCCTGTTGTTCTTGCAATGAGGGGTCCAGAACTGGGCACAGGATTCGAGGTGTGGCCTCACCAGTGCCCAGCACAGGGGGACAATCATTGCCCTGGTCCTGATTATAGTAAGACTAAATAATACCACTTTGACTAAAGAACAGTCCAAGGACCATACTGGCAATCAGCTTACTCAGGCAGATGCACATCAGCATAAACACTGTGATCACAAGGAGCCCAAACACAAAATAAGGTCTTCAGAATTCAGTTCTAAATTCACAGAACAATTTTATTTTCATAAGAGAATCTAGGTAAATTTACATATTTATTCCCACTGTTGTTGCAGGTCTGAACTTCTTGCAATGAGCCTGGATGGTATAGAGCGTCAGCAGAGCTATTAGTGGCCAAGAAGTCAAGAAAGGGAACAAGATGGCTTGTTGAATAATACATTAGTACCAGCATTTCTCTTCTCAGCAAGAAACTCATCACCAATTCAGTCAAAGTTCAATAGTTTTGCTGAAAGAACTTTTGAAAAATAAGCCCATAAGTTTTTACTGTTGATGTTTATGAGTGCCAGGTGTTGTTTTAGGGCAGAAACAGAATAGGTTCATTACAGGACAAAATTATTTACTCTTATATGGGAAACATTATCCACTTCAGAGTTTACAGATATGTAATACAACTCTTCATATGCAACTCTTCATAGCCAAGTGTACACATACCTTCTACTTAAACAGTCTAATTTTATAGCAAAACCTCTTGTCTCATTTAGCCATAAAACTTCCTTGGATACTATCTGTCCACCCAGCACATGTATCCCATCCCACGGCAGAGGCAGCTTAAGAATGAACTGCCTACCCTTCAGTAGGCACAACTGCCAAGCTAAAATAGTAAGATTTTTTTTTTTACATGCTAGCTTTCAGCAGGGCTCCATAAAGGTACAAGGATTTCTAACACAGCATACAGATGAAGGATTGCAGCTTCAAGAACATCACAATGCAGTAGATAATTTTTCCCCTTTCAAAACTGACAAGTCCCATTCCAAAACTGAGGGTGTTGAAGTTACTAACGTATGTACACTGGACATACTATTTAGTGTGCCTTGAGATAGGGTTAGTGTAGGAAATACGTTCTGCACCTGAAAGTCTGAATAATCAAATACTGCCTAAAAAGAAAACATTACCTTTCACATGAAAATATTTACTGACTTTTAAATGGAAAGCTACTGATGCTTCTTGCAGGATAAAGACCTTGCACAAACTCTTCCACCATCTAAACATTGCTCTTAATTGGGCTTTATGTGGACCTTAGAGCATAAAGAAAGAAGAAAAAAAGGAAAATAAAAAAAGGGAGATCTTCTCTACCTTTCAAGGGGAGCCCTGTGATATATGTTTGCTCTTGGGGGAGGAAGCACAGGTGTGGACAGACACAATCCCCCCTCCCCAGTAAACCAATAAGAACAACAAAAGAACTCAACCCAGCGACATGAATCACACATTTTTGTTTCTGAATACTGCTAAGAAGATATCAGAGATGTCTCTCTTTGTTATTTTAATACTTTGGGTTTAGATATAATCCTCTTCTATTTAAACATTCCTACAGGTGTTGCAAACAAGATGGGAGTTATTTATGTGCAGATTAAATTCCTGACTGGAAACTTCTAACTTTCAAGCAATTAAACAATATGCATTTATCTGGTAGAAGCTACTAAAGAACATACCAAAGAACATACCTTTTTCCAAATCTTGTTCCACCCCCTCTGCCATGGGCAGGGGCACCTTCCACTAGACCAGGTTGCTCCAAGCCACATCCAACCTGGCCTTGGACAGGGATGGGGCAGCCACAGTTTCTCTGGGCAACCTGTGCCAGGGCCTCACCACCCTCACAGGGAAGAACTGCAGGGATTCCTGGCCAGCAGCACTCCTAGGTCCTGGCACACCAAAGCCATCACTTCTCATCCCCACCCAGACTTTTCTCTATTTAGGCAAAAGATCAGACTGCCCAAATACAGAAGTATTGCCTTCTGTTATTAAATAACTTGGACAACTTGCTTGACTCCAAGTTTCAGAAGCACTCAGCACCACTATTTTGGACAGTGTCAAAGCTGAATCCAAGTCATGTCACACTTTCCAAAATCCGAGTCAATCTGGCTCGTGGGTACATTAAACAAGAAACATGAACAAGAAGCCAGGAGTTTAAGAGAGAATTTCTCTCCTTTGTGGGTAACCTCCTCAAAGACTGGAGAAGGGGCAGAAAAATCAGTTTACGTGGCCCATAGTCTAAAGTGCAAAGAATATTTACTTTTAAGGCCACTTTATGGAAACAGTAAGGGTACTAGATCACAGAAGTGACCCAGAGCATGCATCCAAACACACCAGTGCATTCTACAGATACCATTTTAGAGATGTTTTTTGTCTTCGTTTGAAAGACAGGTGCCTGCTAAAGAAGGCAGGAATCTCCCTTGGAATGGAAAATATGACCCCTTTCCCTCCAAATTATTGTAACTTTGAAATTAGGGGGCTTTCAGACAAAGATATGGGAAAAGGAGTAACAATTATTTACTGGAATATATATATATGTATATAAAAAAGACAAACAAGTCATAAGAAGGGCAGCACCAACTAACAAAAACCAGAGACCCAACCAGAGCCTCTCTCGGCCGCAGGCCCTTTCCCCTTGGGTGCAGTGACGGTCACGGCCGGCAGGGGGCGCTGTCGGCTCGGCGGGTGCGATGGCTCTCCCGGGCTGCAGGGGGCGCTATGGCGTGAGCTCGGCCGCATCTCCACACGGTTAATGGCGCCTCAGCCGGAAGGAGAGGGAGAGAGATAAGGGGCTCCCCGTACAAACTCACGGGGGGCAGCCGGTCCCGGTGCCCTCCTGGATGGCAGAATGGACTGTAGCAGGCACCTCAGAGCAGCAGGCTGGAACAGCAGAGGCGAGCACACCTGGGGTGACAAAACAAAGTGTAGCAAAAACTCCGGGGCCGCGGGGTGTCTGGGCGGGCACGGGCTGTCGGGTTAAAGTGTAGCAAAAAGCTTGAAGCAGCGGCAGAAGACAGAGGGCCTGGGCAGTGGTAGCTGGGAGACACTGCCTCCGGATGGGGTCGGAGTCCCAGGTGTTTCCCCTGAGGGGTACCCAAGCAGATGGTGAGGGTCCTTCCCAGTGAGATCGGGTGTTGAAAAGGTCCCAGTACAAAGGCCGCTCTTAGGAGCAAAGGCTCACCCGTGATAGGAGAAGCAGTGAAGGGCTGGACTTTGCGGAGGCAGCAAATTCTACCTGCAGCAGCAGGAGCCCGACCATTTTTTCTCTGGTCCCGAGAGTGAGAGCAAGGAGCTGAGCCCAGCCCTCGTGACGCCCCCCAGTCAACATCTCGCCGTATCTCTGCACTTCCCAAGAGAAAGCTCCCCACCTAAGAGGGTAGCACCTTTCCCCCTCCTCCTCCTCGTAGCCACATCTTTTGTCTTGTAAGTATCATCGTTCTCATCTCTTAGGCAAAAGGAGAAATCCTAACCTCCGAGATTTTTTTCGTCAGCTACTAGAAAGAAGGCTTCAGTTATGAGCCAGGGCCTCATAACTGAGATAAGTACTATCTATATATTCTAGTGGCAAACTGCTGTTTGACTCACATAATAGGCATTCAAATGCTGGTTTTCTGCATATATTTTCCTCATATTTTTACAAGTATGCCAAGCACAAACACTTGTCCAACTCTAACAAACATACACAAGTCCTTAGCATAACTCCCCCAAGATTGTGTCCCAATTCATACTGGGCACTTTCTGCAGATAGAGATACTTTCTGCAGATTCTAAGATACAATCATTTTGGTTTCTATATTATATTACTTAGAGCAAATGTAATTTCTCAGGAATTTTCCATTATTACCTCCAAATAATATGTTAGAAGTTTGTGAACAACAAGTATAGTCTGTTTTCTTAAAATTATCTGGTATCAAAACAACCCTAAATTATATCATTTTCCCATCCAGACAATAACATGTTTTGTTTCCCCTTGAATCTGATCCAGTGGTTTGAATGGCGTCAAAAGCATGTTCAATCCTTAAGATGTTAATCCACCTAAAAGCTATGAAATATATCTATTGAAACTTTGTACTTGTAGGGTCTGTTCTTTCCAGCTCAAGTCTGACCATTTTATACCTCTTTAGACAATCAGAATCAAATTTTAGCTATTTGAATTCAAGGTTGATCTTTCCATCTCTTACTGAAAACAGCCAAGTTTTGAACTTCTAAAAAGCAATCATTCAAAAAGGTTTATTACCTTTTCTTTTTCATGTTTTTCCCTGCACATAATCTTTTGGAGAAACTTGATGCCTGTTTTCATTTCTATTAACCAGAAAGGTTTACAGATTTACTAGTGGTTCAACAACTACAACTGTTATATGACTTGCTGCTGCTCAGAAATTGCTATTTTCCCCTTCTTCTTTCTCCAAAAGCTCCTTCACCTCCCACTGTGTTAGAAACCAACAAGCAAGCAGGACCAGATGTTGAGCTGCCAAGCTTAATTTCTGCTTGGTTTAAGAAATTTTATGTAAGCACTTGAGTGCTTGATGATATATTGTGAGCACAGAGGTGACATAACTCATTGGAATCCTCTGGGAAAAAAAGTGACTTTGGAAATACAGGTGAGTGCAAGCACTGGCAATCATCCAAATTCTTCTCCAGCCTCATCTATCGTGTCATTCTTTGGAATACATATTCTATTTGCTAAAAAACCCCAGCATTTAGATGAAGGAAACAAATAATTTGTCTTGATTACAAGACACCATAATATTTGTTTTAAGCTTCCTGAAGTGGAATTACAGCACAATCACAGTGCTTTGAGGAAGATGTGACAGGCTTTTCTGCGGAAATGTTTTGCTAAAACTGATGGTTTTTTCAAAAGTACTGAGGATGGGAGAAGACATGCCAGAAAGTAAAACTTAAAGTTAGGTTAAAATTGGGGTGAGAGTGGCAGGAGAGGGGGTGAGCTAACCAGAATAAAATGAATTACTTGAAAAAAATATAAACAGCTTCCACATAACATTTCCCTCAGTTTCCATTAAAGTGCTCACCCCATGTTACTGAAATAGAACTGAACTAGCGACTGAACTAGACAGTAAGAGCTTCTAAACCATCTCTTTCCCCACATATATGCAATACTGCCACGAAGTTATCATGGTGGAGAATAAAACTCCAGCAAACCAAGAAAAAACAGCAATGAGACAGCTCATTGTATACATCCACAAGGACACCATTTTATGCAAATTTTGTTTTGCTTGATATTGTTATATAACTTCAAGTGAACTTCAAGCAAATTTAGCCATTCCATATGGCCCTGGCAAACAGTCTGCAAGGGCAAATACAAATGTCTACCTTGTGCTTCAATTGCTTTAATATAAAAGATATTTATATTGCAATGAGGACATTTTTGAGTAACCTTCCTTTATATAAGCATTTGCACTGGAGTAATCTCTAGCATTTCTAAGGAAGAGTATGGCACAAAGCCTTACTTTAAGAAAAGTGTTCTTAAAAGGGATCACCATGTGCAGGGAGCCAGTGTCTTCAGAAGTGCTCCAACACAAAGATTACATTTTGAGTGTTGGTGGATTCTAAGTAGATCCTACCAGATGTAAACTTTTACATCCCAAGTAATTTTTGTTTTGCAGAACAAAATTACTCGTTGTTCCTGGCTGTCTAAAAGCACCACCAACCCAACTTTACTCCCCCTCAAACAAAGGAAGCTTGCTTACTGCTGCTGCAGAAGGTTCACATGCATGCCACTGTCTATCTTCAGTGAAGAAAGACTATTATTACTCATGTGAATTTATGAGGAAACTGAATTTTCTTAATATCAGAGGTACAAGAAGATTCTCCCATACTTCCCAAGAGGACTTCTCCCTGGAGACCACCAGCACTTGAGAAGAAACAAAAGCACCTGGGGCATCCGAGGAAGGGTAAGTATCTGCTGTAATATTTTTTGTTCACTTCTTTAAAATAGGTCTGCACATACCCCAGATAACATTTGGAGTTAGTCAGTGAATGCAAACAAGTTTGGTAGCTCCAGGTCATGAAAAATGAAACCAGGTGTTTAGTTTAAATCAGTCAACTGAAATGAAAAGGTGATGTCAAAATTCAACTGCTTCTGCATTCTCACCAAATCATTTGCAGTGGCATCAGCTGGTTTCTGAAGCAGAACCTGGCAGCTACCAAAGTAGCCTGCAGCAGGAATTATAGGTGTAATACAGGAAATAATCACAAAAATTTCTTTGTGTAATTCAGTTACATAGCTAATGGTAAGACCTCATCCAGGCTCAATTAGATCTGCTAATCACAGTGGTAGCTTCAATTCTCATTATTAGTGCCAGATGCCCTATGATATTCACGACTACCAGAAATACATATCCTACAACATGAACAAAAAATTGTTGCAACTTTAAAGATGAGAAAACAGGACCTCAGAGGCCCAACAATAACAAAGGCAAGTCCTCCTCTTGCATACATACACCTTAAAAAGAAACAAGGAATTGCGACTGTCTCGATGTGACATTTCCAGGCATGTTTCTTGTCTCCCGTATGCAATGAGGGAAGACAGCCACTCTCATTTTCTCATCTGCTCATCCAATAGTAGGGAAGAGCTCTCTCTGCCTCCTCTCTGCTGGAGAGAGACAGAAGGGAGACGGAACAGTAACACTTCTGGCTGAGCCCTCTGAGGAATACAGAACTCCTTCCAAGCAGCATGCCCAAGTTTAAGGAAAACAGCATGACTTGCTAAAATGCAGCAAAAGCCATTATTTCTGAGAGACATGCCAGTAACTCAGAGCCAGTTTCTTCTGAGCCCTGAGGATCGGCAAGAGGGTAAAATTGAAAAGGTTATAATATAAGCTAGAGAGAAGCTTGTATCCCTTTTAAAGACAGAAATAGTCTTCCCACCATATCAATTTGTATCAGTTTTAGAAGCATCTGGGTATCTTGTGCAACATCACCACAGTCATAAATGAAAAACCTTAGGCTTAAGACTAGAAACAAACATTGCTTTTTTGTACTTAGTAGCAGCTTATTCTCCTCTTGCAACTTATGTTGGAGTGTCTAAGAGTCTGTGCATGTTTCTAAACCTTTAGCAAAGAAATACTGCGTCTAAACCAGCAAGAGAATGAACATTCAATTGATGCCTCTTCCCCCACTCCCCCTCCAAAACCAGGCAGTCTGCTTTACAGCACTATGTTGAACAGATCCTACTAGAGAAGGATGCAGTCTTAGAAATTTAAGAAATCCCATCTCACCTGAATATGGCCTAATTTAGAAATCAGTTCTTACCAAGCTAATCCAGAGAACAAAGAGGGTTCAACAAAAGACTGAAGGTTGACAATAGTCTCAAATTTGAGTACATCAGCTGTGTATCAGATATAGTCAAGAAAGCATAGTTTAAACACTTCCTTTGTCAATTCCCACAGCAATGCAGTTGTGCTTTATGATTTCTTGTCAAGGCTGCAGGAGGGAAGAAACAAGAGGCTTCTTTAGACTAGAATCTCTGTATCTGAGTGAAAGCTTTCTGAGGAATAAGAAGTGGGGATTTTTTAAGCTAAAATAAACAAAATATCACCTATTTATTGCTCAAACTGCCCCAGTGAGCTCCAAATACTTATGTAAGACTAGTGTTTATTGCCTCTGCATTGTCCTCACACAGACACATTGTACTGCATTTGCTTCCAGCATCACCAGCTGAAGTCTAATTTCAATGTCTAATTTCTAATGTTAAGAGAAACCACACCTGTATGCTTCACAGAAAGGCCAGTTGGTCAATACGTACTATCTCCTCCCAAGAAGCCATGATGGTTAATAACAGTAATTTCTGTACATATTCTGTCTTGTAAACAGAGCTCACAAGTCTTATGCTGTGTCACCTTTTACGACTTTTAGATGTCAGTTCCAGAACTGACATCTGAACTTTAATCATGCTGATTATGCTGACATCCAGAACTTTAATCATGCTGAGAGAGAACATGATTAAAGACCCCCAGCTCCCATACTTTCCCCTAAATTTAAGGTGGAAGGGAGGATTAGCTCACAGAAACTATGATTTCTGCAGGTCATGAATATTTCTTAGCAGGTTTGCAATGAAAAGCAATCCAAAGCTCATCTACCTTGGCTATGCTGATGCCCTGTGATCAGCTTTTAATTTTTGCAGCTCAGCTACCAAGAAAGTCTCTACACCTGCTCCACAATATAACCACAGAACTGCAGAATCATTTAGGTTGGAAAAGACCTCCAAGATTATTTCAGTCCAAGCTTTGACCAATCACCACCTTCACAACTAGACCAGGTCACTGAGTGTCATGTCCAGTTGTTTCTTGAACACTTTCAGGGATGGTGACCCTACTACCTTCCTGAGAGCCCATTCTAGTGCTTTACAACCAAGTTCCATGTTCTTCCTGATGGCCAACCTGAACCTGAACCTTCCCTGACTCAGTCTGGGGCTGTGTCCTCTTGCCATGTTGCTCGTTCCTTGGGAGAAGAGGCTGACCCCTACACTGCTTGTGAGGTATCAGCCACTACTTTCTTTTCCTCAGTGATTTCTGCCCATTCCCCACCACCTCCAGAGCATGTGTGTCCCACATAAGAGACTGCTCAGCCCATATGCCTGAGATGGACACCAGAATTACTCAGCCTTACTATTCATGTGAACACACTCCAGGCACAACAGGAACCAGCAGACTCCTGGTTGCCTGGTTTTCCTCTGGCTCCCACAAACAATAAGAATTTGCACACCCACTCACCTACAGGCACTTTCTTCATGAAAAGACTTCTTATCAGCACCTTGCTTGTAAACTTGCTTTCCACCTGGTGTTTCTTTGGAATTGGGACAGGAAGGGGAAAACAAAGCCACCAAGAAGAAACCTCCAAGTCTGATAACAATGTAGGCACCAGACTTTGATGCACTGTATTGCACTCTGTATCATTTCCTTAGCAGTCAAAGCCAGCACTGGCAACAGACAACTAACCAGAAGGCTGGGCAGCCTGAACACACTGAAACCTGTCACCAAAAAAAAACCAGAGCAGCTTCACCTGCTCAGATTTATTATGCAAGTAAGAAGAAATGAAGTTTAAAAAAAAAGGTGAGAAGAAAAACATATTTATTATTATTATTTACTATGTGAAAGAGGATTTTTGCACTAGCTGTTCATCTAACAGCCCAACATTTCCATAAGGCCTTGTAGGAGAAAAAAGAGAGGAAAAGAAAAATTTCCAAGCCAAAGACCTATCAGACATGCATCACTTCAAGTCTCTCCACTGCAGGACTCTCCAAAAATAGGAGTTTACACGCACAGAGCTTTCTGTTAGGTTCTGTTAGGAGGAATGAAATGTAAACCTCAAAATATACTCAGCATCAGTACCATGGATGTTCCATATCTACAATGGATTGAGAACCCATCCTGGGCTTGTCCCAAGTGGGCATTTCATTGCAACTCTGCTACATAAGTCTTTTCAAAACACTATTTCCATGTACAGCCCTTTCCCCAAAACACCAGTAAGACACAAGAAGCATACAACAGGAGCACTGTAAGACATGATCTGAAAATGACAGCCTTATCACAACTTAGATTGTTAATTCACTGGTTCTGTGCAGGTATGTGGCCCCATGATCTGTTTTTTCCTATTATTTATGCCTGCTTTCTGGCTGGGGAATCTTTGTCCAACTTATTCTAACCTTACCCTTGTGTTTTTAAGGAGTTACGACCATAAAAATACTGGAAACTTAAGTCTGTTCTGGAAATGCAGCATCCAGTGCTGGCAACACACCCTTGCTCATTCACCTTGTAAAGGCTATCAGAAAAGCAAACTACGCAGCCCGCATCCTAAAGTTTGGCGGCAGACGGCCGCTGACTTGCACTCAACCAGGCCGGCCTCAAACAGGTTACATCTGCGCGAAAAGAAGAGTCACATGGAAAAAATCAGCGCACACCGCCCCGGCTGTGGTGGGGAACGCGCTCGTTCACGTTTCGCTCTTAGAGACGCGACTTGGCCCCTCTCGCTCCGGGATGAGGGAGGGAAGGCGACACCTCCAGGAGCCTTCCCCCTCAACATACACACAGAGACCTGGCGGGGATTGTCCCCCCACAGCCCAGCGCGGTAGCGCGGCGGGAAGCCCGGAGTGCTCCCCGAGGCGGCGGTTCGCGATAGCCCCGCGGGGCAGGGACGCGGCCACTTACAGCTCATGACCCCCACGTAAGCGAGGAGCAGCAGGCGCAGACTGCGGCTCGCCATCTTCCCGCAGCGGCGGCGGCGTGGGGCGGTGCCCGGTGGGCCGGGGGCTCAGCGCCCGCGGAGCTGTTGTGGTAGCCGGGACGCTGCAGCCGCGCCGTCTGTGCTCTGCCTCCTCCGAGCCCGGAGCCGCCCCAAACTTCTAACGTGTCCGAGGAGGCGTCTCCCCACTCCGTACGCAGGAGCCAGGGCTGGACGCGGGGATGTGCCCTGGCTGCCCGCCCGAGAGCGGGGAGCCGCGGCGGGCAGCGGTTCCGGGAGCATCCTTCTCATCTGCCGCCCCCGCAATGCCCCCGCGTATCCCGGGGGCTGTGTTGTGTTGTATCTAGCAGCTCTTCTCTCCGTTTTGTTCTTTTATTTGTTTATTTTTAAGCTGGGACGTCTTCATAAGCTCAAGGACAATTGTTGCAACAGAATTAACTTTTCGTTAGGAAAAGCTTAAACTTGTCAAAGAAAAGCGTTGTCCTTGTTCGTGCGTTTCCCTCAGGCAAACCCACCCAGGGTGGAAGTAGGGATAACGGGGTGAAATCACGGAAAAAACATTTGGATATTCCAGCTAAGAAAAAAGCGATGTGAGGGCGAGGTGCTGCTTTAAGGCGAAAGAAGTTACAGTGATTCCTTTTGCCTGTCTGTACAGCTGGACTGGACAGAATCCCACCTACAGTAGGAGATTGGTCACACAGTGACCTTCAAAACCTTTTAGATTATTATTTTACACCAGACTTGGAGAATTTTTGGTTAAATATACAGGTGGTGTAATGGCCCTTTAAATTTATGAATCAAGGAAAATTACTCATTGTGACAGTTAATAGTGCATCTGAGTAATTTCCAGTAACATCTTAAAAATGCATTACCACTGATGTAAAGCAGTTCTATAACAAGAAAAGTATCACAAGTATTTTTTTTTTTGGTAATCAGAACAGCAATGTCAGCTATACTTTAGAGGGCAACAAAATGAAGAAATATAATTTATGAATAAAATCTCTAACAGTTATTTTAATGGCGAGCAAGGAAGTAGGATGCCATGATGCTCTTCATGGCAAAGTCTTCTTAGTTTATTTTTCATGTGGAAAAAATGTATACCGAATGCAAGTAATATTTCTTTTAAAGATCTGTATTTATATATATGTATGTATATATGTCCAGTATATATTACTGGTATGGTCACATGCATTCAATAAAATCAAAACTGTCCCATTAAAAACAGAAAAGTTTTTTGTGTGTCCCAGCACATCATAGCTTTAGGTGTGTGTAAAGGTTCATTGATTTCAGTACGACTGCTTTACTATTTAAAGGTAGACAATGATAGAAATGTTGTCTTTGTATAACATTTAAATATACGGCAAGAGCCAGGTGGAAAAGGTATAAATATGGGGAATGTTAAGAAATGGCAGTAAGGAATTAAATTGAAGGATAGGCAATAGGATGTTATTAATACTGATATAATTAGTACTATTAATTTGTTATTAATAAATTAATTACTTAATTAATTAAGTAATTAATTTAATAATACTGATGGTTGATGAAAACTAACACGCCCTGTCCGTGTGAGCTGGAAGCCCAGAAACCCCCTGTGTGCTGGGCTGCATCCAAAGCCCCTTTGGCAGCAGGGGAGGGAGGGAAGGGATTCTGTTCCTGTGCCCCACTCTGGTGAGCACCTGCAGTGCTGCATCCACCTCTGAGGTCCCAGCACAGGAAGGACATGGAGCTGTTGGAGCAAGTTCAGAGGAGACCACGAAGGTGATTAGAGGGCTGGAGGACCTCAGTAGGGCTGAGAGAATTGAGGTTGTTCAGCCTGGAGAAGTGAAGGTTGCATGGAGACCTCATAGCAGCTTTCCAGTATCTGAAGGGAGGCAGGAGAGGGACTTTTCATCAGAAAAGGTAGTAACAGGACAAGGAGTAATGGGTTCAAACTGAAAGAGGGAAAATTTGGGTTACACATATAGAAGAAATTCTTTACAGTGAGAGTGATGGCACAAGTTGCCCAGAGCAGCTATGGCTGCCTCATCCCTGGAAGTTTTCAGGGCCAGGTTGGATAGGGCTCTGAGCAACCCGGTGTAGTGAAAAGTGTCCCTGACCATGGCAGGGGGTGGAATGAGATGGACTTTAAGGTCCATTCCAGCCTAAACCTTTCTGTGATTCATTAACACAGCTCTTATACTATAGTAAATTAATTTAAATGAAAAGGTTTTATGCAAGCATGAGGTCAGAGTAAAGTTCCTTTTTTCTGTTGACTGTTTCATTTCTTTTGCAACTGAAGCAAATTCCTAGTGCACAAGATTGTTTCCCCCACATTTTTTTAACTTTTTCTAGCATGGTTCATATTTTCTTTCCATTCCCTTCTTTTATTTCAGCAATGACTAGATCATGATTTCTCTGCTTGCTTTATACAACTGCAGGAAACACCAGCAATTAAATGTCAATATTTTGAAGGCATTTACAGAATTATTGGAAAAGTGGTTGTATTGTATATAGTTCATTTAATATACAGACTTTTTCTTTATGCACTTTGCTCAACAATGGTATTCTTAAAAATACTGTTAAGTACTTTGCTAGAAGAGTATGAGACTGCTATCTATATTTTTAATAGTTAAAGTTGAATATAATAGAAATATTTTCATTAAATAACACATAGAACCCAACATGGAAGAATTTGTTTGAGATACTCAGTTTAACAGGGATTCTTGGAGAACTTTCCATGGGCACTCCATTTTAGAATTATAAAAATAGTCTATAATTAATATCTGCAGACAAAATGCCAGTCAAGAATAGCTATCTTATTTTGTGATAGCTGTTCTAGTCAAGTTCTTTGTATAGAAAAGCCTTGAAGAATTGACTGGAATTGCAACATGATTTCAAGATTTGGATGTTTTGTAACAATCTCAGGAATTAATAAAAGACTGCCCTCATTTTATTAGACAATGTTTTAGATAAAGCTACATTCTTACATTGCAATGGAATTCTTCCTCCTTTTTCCTAATGAAACTTTCTATCGCAAATGCGAAGTGCTGATGATAATCTGTTCTAATAATAAGAGTTTACCTCTTATTATTGCACCGTCACTGTGTTACAGTCCAATTTTTAAAGTTACTAGAAATGCCTCTGCCTGAATTAAGGTGCAAATGAGACTATATGCCAAAGTCAATTGTATGGGTTTTATTCAATAGTAAATATGAGCGAGAGAGAGAAAGAAAGAAAAGAGGTGGGGGGACAGAAAGAGAGTGACAGAGACAGATTAAAGAAAATACCACCACTCTTGATGGTATTGTTGATCCTCTCCAGCTGGTCTTCTTGGGATGGAAGGTTCCCCCTGAAAAGCATAGAATCAAATGGATTAATCTATGCTTAGGCCAGGCCAGGTGGGAATGCCCAGGTACCTTCCTCGGAGCTGGGGCCAGTCTCTTGCAGCAGACTGGATCTGTTGCATCATTTTGCATCACACACAGTCCTATGGTGCAAGGCCTCTGGGGAGCACTTTGGGGGGTCTTTGATGGTCAGCTGCCTCCCATGTGAATGTCCCTTGGATGTGGCCTCCCCAGGGTTGGGGGCTCCACAGCTGGGCCAGTTTGTGTAAGGGAGGATGGGAGTTGCCTCTGACCAGAGGTTACACCACACATCTGAAACCTCCTCCTCTCCCCTTGGTTGAGGGGGAGTCTGTGTAAAGCTGGCCTCTGGGGTCTGTGGTCTCCCCCAACCCAAACCCAGCCAGGGATGATTCTCTGCTGCATTTGGCTTTCTTGTGGCTGCATTCCTTTCCCTCAGCCTTGTTAGTTTCTCCCTAGACCTGAGATGACTGAACAATAGTGTCACCTTTATTTTATCTAGGTGGCTTAACTCACAGTCCAAAGTTGCAGTCAGACATCTTCAAGGAGGGGTGAGCTGTGGTTGTAGCTTCTTTATCCAGTTTTTGCTATAATGGGCAAAACTTCTTCATAACAATGTTTAAGGCATGAACCATTTCAGTCCCTGACACTGTCAAAGAGTTCTGTTCTCTTCATGTAACAGAAAAAACTGTTTTGAAAAATAATTTGTAAAAATTCTGTGAAACACCATAAGCCTCTCTGACTCTTCACCTGGAAAACATTTTATCTTTCCTAGCTATAGGATGCTAAAAATGAATAAAGAGAAATGAAGCTATATTAAGAAAATCCTCGTTTTGGTGATTTCTCCACTCAAAATATGTTTTATTTTGCAGGGGGAACAAAATCTCTCTGGATCTATTCTTCTACAATTTGCATGCTAATTTCTAGAATAGCTTTGATGTAAAATACAAAAAAAAAAAATCTATAACAAATTAGAACAGCAAAATTTGCAAAGGCGTTGCAATGTACTCAAACTCCTATCACAGATAGATTAGCAAGGAATATGACTGTGATTACTCCTCTTAAAAACCTGCATAGAATAGGGGCAAAAGCAGTGGCAGTGCAGTACATGACGAGAACTGGCTGTTTAACTAGCAGTTGAGTGCTAATTTCTATGTAATCCCTTCTCTATTATGACGTACACATGCCAAACTAGAAGATAGTCGTGGGAGAGATAATGAATGTTCATCCTTGCACTGCCATTAAAAATAACTTTAGAAAAACATTTAACGAAAGACAATGTTTCCCTAGTATGTCACATTCAGGCATATCCCAAGTTTACTCATTGAATTTAAGTAAATTAAATAATGCAACCCTCATTCGCTGTAATAAGCAGGTAGTATGGATGGGTCATGATCTGGGAATGGCTGTTCTCATGTTTGCAGAGTGAAATGCTAGTGAAAGCATAAAAGTTTACACTTCTGCGCTACTTTACCTTTTTCTTCCTGTGTTCTCCTACCATGATAGCTCTTTAAATATTTTAGTGTCTCTTGGTCATGTATAATAGAAGATAACCCAGCAAGTTTGGTGGTAACTGTGCCTGATAATGATAAGAGTAGCAGAGAGGAAGATGTAGAATATGGAGCCACCAAGGGAGAAAATAAAATACTCAGGAAAAAACCCTTCCTGTGCATAAGCATACCTATATAATTCTTTATATGGACAGCCGAGAGCTTACTGTTATTGGAATTTACATGGTTCAGGCTTTGATCAAGAAGGCACCTTTGAATATTTCTCCGTATTTAAAGAAGAAGAAAGAGATTTTTTCATATTTCTCAAAATAGAAATGTTATGTTTGAGGTGGTCAGAAATGCCATTTGAGATTTGGTGTCATAGCCTGTGCATGAAATCTCTGTACGCATCTTTTTTCTAAGCATACTGAATTGTTGTCACATATATTTACTCTAATAAGTGCTGAATACAAGAGCACATAGCTGTAAAGCGACCATTCTGATGTGATTCCAGGTACAGGTATGGGACAAGTTGATTGAAAACTATTTCATAAAACTGCTAAAAGAGATTCCATTTAATTTAGTTTAATTGCCAATATGCATATTTTATGATCCGTGTCACAAATCTTTTTTCTAAAACCCACTGATTGGTGTGTTATTTATTTTTTGTGCTGCTTTGACAGCCAGCCTGCAGTACATTGAATCTATCAGCTTGAAAGCCTTGCCCCTTAGTGTAAAGAATAATCAGCAGCCATGTGTAAGTGTGTAGATAGGCTGATATTTCCAATTTAAGGGATACTTTTTTTTCTTTTTCAATTTTACCTATCACCACACCTGGTTTTTTACAATATCCTGTGGTATTTCTTTGATGTCTGCCAACTCCCCAGTTACATACAGAAGGCCTTGTCTCCTTTTGACTTCTATGGTATTTTATTATTTTTTTATAGCTGCTTCATGTGAATTGTTTTAAATCACATCTGGGACAAAAAATCTGATTTATCTGACAGATTATGTGCTTGTTTTGTATTTTGAAACTAAAAACTGTGAGCAAGTATAGTTTAGAGAAAAGAAGCACAAAACCATTTTCAGATACGTTTTTTTTTCTCCCAGCTGCCATTGATGGCTGTTTAAAGACAGAGCATGGCATGGATTAGTTGCCTGGCTGTAATGCAATGGACTAGAGTGCTGTGACAGAACACTGTATCTCTATTAGACTGTTAAAATATTTCATATCTAATGGGTCTGCCAAACTTGAACCAAGAAGGTCACAAAATGTGAGGGGCAGAACAAGTAAAGAGCAATACAAGTTTTTCTCGGTAGCTTTTTTGAGTGAAACACCCTAAAACCCACCTTCATTTTCTGGAATGTCCTGTATGATTTTATCTTTGACTTGCAAAGTACGGAGTCAATGTATTTTTCTTTTTTTTCCCAACTGAACTTGCAAGATTACTGCCACTGAGTAGGCAGCTTAGTAGCAATCAAAGGTACTAAAAAAGAGCCATCACATAGGATGGCATTGTGGGACACAATTCAACCTAAGCAACAGTGGACAATGCATTAGCCACAATGCTGCTGGCAGAGAATTCAGAATTCTTTTGCCACAGTGTTTATAATGCTTAACTGCTCACTAGGTAAAAATATGCCTGGATGGCAGAGCCCGGAGAGTTCTAGTGAGTGGTGTTAAATTCAGCTGGCAAATGGTTACAAGTGGTGTCCCCAGGGCTCAGTATTGGGGACAACCCTGTTTCATGTCTTTGTAATGATCTGGATGAGGGGATCAAGTGCATCCCAAGTCAGTTGCAGATAACACCAAGTTGGGTGGGAATGTCGATCTGCTGGAGGGTAGGAAGGCTCTGCAGAGGGATCAGGACAGGCTGGATCAATGGGCTGAGGCCAGTGGTCTGAGATTCAACAAGGCAAGTTACTGGGTCCTGCCCTTAGATCACAACAAGCCCCTGCAGTGCTACAGGCTGGGGCAGAGTGGCTGGAAAGCTGGTAAAGGACCTGGGACTGCTGGTTACAGCAGGTGAACATGAGCCAGCACATGCCCAGGTAGCCAGGAAGGCCAATGGCACCTGACTTGGGTCAGAAATAGTGTGGCCAGCAGGACCAGGGCAGTGACCATCCCCTGCACTCAGGACTGGTGAGGCCACACCTCGAATCTTGTGTTCAGTTTCGGGCCCCTTAATTCAGGAAGGACATTGAGGTGCTGGAATGTGTCCAGAGAAGGGCAATGAAGCTGGGGAAGGGTCTGGAGCTCAAGTCTGATGAGGGGTGGCTGAGGGAGCTGGAGTTGTTTGGCCTGGAGAAAAGAAGGCTCAGGGGAGATCTTATCATTCTCTACAACTGCCTGACAGGAGGGTGTAGCTAGACTGGTCTCTATTCGCAAGTAACAAGTGATAGGATAGGAGCAAATGGTCTCATGTTGTGCCAGGGGAGGTTCAAGTTGGATATTAGGAAAAAATTCTTCACAGAAAGGGTTGTAAAGCATTGGAACAGGCTGCACAGAGAAGTGGTTGAAGTATTCAGAAAATGAGTAGATGCGGTACTTTTTGATATGCTTTAGTGGATGTGGTGGTATTCAGTTAAAGTTTGGACTTGATGGTCTTGGAGGACTTTTCTGACTTTAATGATTCCATGATTCTATAATTCCATGGTGTTATGAAGAATACACCTCTTAAGATGTAGTTACATTGCATGTTGTCTTACAAGGCTGTTGCTGCTTCTGGCCGTGGATTACTGTTCTCACTTCTCTTGTGCATGGAAATTAATATAAGAAATAATGTGAATCATGTGAATAAAACATTATATTTCAGCAGTACTGATCCTGTGATTTGTATCACTTCAGTGCCCTCGTGTTCAGTGCCTTGCACAATCCTGCTACAGTTGTTTACCTAGAGGATGAGCAGGTAATCATCTTGGCTGAGAGAAACAGCCAAGAACGGCAAAGGGAGGTGCAGGAATTTTTAACCCAATTTCTACTTTTGAAGCAATCTGTAAGTGAGCTCAGAGCTGGTTGTGGGACCATGAGGGTGATAAACGGTCACGGTTTGTTGCTTACACACTCCTGTTGGGTCATGTACCATGCCATAAGAGCAATTACAGGGTTCCTGTTGCTTCAGAGGGCAACCTCATATTTTTTGACCATTATAAAATAATAGACATGGTTTTCCTGAAAGTTAAAGGGCTTTATGAAGACTGGTATGTTGTAATTATTCTTGGACAGTGCTGCTACCTATCTCTTCTCTGCACCACAAATGTGCTCAGTGTTGTAACATGTCAAAAGCCACTGGACTTTAGTGAAAACCTTCCCAGAGTACTTGTCAGTTGGAAGGCATTTTTCTTTGGGCATTGAGGGGATCAATAGCTGGGCTGCCCACGCTCCTTTGGATGCAGCCCAGGACACAATTGGCTTTCTGGGCTATGAGCACTCACTGCCAGCTCATGTTCAATTTTTCATCAACCATCACCCCCAAATCCTTCTCTACAAAGCTGCTCTCAATGAACCCTGGGTGGAATTTCCAGCACCTTTGGATGTATTTTGATTTTCTCTGGAGGGTACAGGTTTGCACTGTCATTCTGTTGGCCAAGGGTTACCAAAGGGCAGATGACCTTGCTCTCCCAGTCGTCTTCAGTGTGTTACAAATCTCAGATTTTTTAAAATCTACATTGTGCTTCCAGAGCCACACCAAACAAGTAAAAGGAAGGAGCAGATATCCTACCATAATTTTTTTCTGAAGATTCAGCTGAATAAAAAGTTGCAAATACTTCTACAAGAGAAGGCTTAGAGATTAAGAAGTGCCAGTTTAAAACAGATAGGTATAATAAAGTGTACAGTATTATTTTACTCCTGTCATTCAATACTCCCTCAGAGTGACAGAACAGGGTTTGTTCCTGTCTCTCATTCTCTGAACATTCTGCATTTATCTACTTACAGAATAAAAGCATTGTTTTTGTACCCTACACTAGAAACCTTGTTTTGGTTATGTTTTTTCAACCATTCAAACTAAAATAATTATGTCATGTGATCATTGACTGCATATGATTCCTTGAGTGAACAGGAAAAATGGTGCAGTTGAGCTGTAATTATGCAAATATCAGCAGCATCATTCTACGTAACTTGTATTTAACTCATTTTAAAAATGAGGAAGCAGGATGATTGACTTGCTGAAATATTTAACATATCAAATAATGTAATGAAGGACACAAAAGCTACCATACACTCCTGGTTTTCTGGATGAGAGCCCAGGTGAACAGTATGTCAGTGCCAGGTACCAAACCAAAGGGACCCAGCTGTCCCACTGCTCCACAGATGTGTTTCCACAGTGAAAAATTCCATGCCTTTTATTTTTTTGATGCTGAGTTTAATTACATGCTTTAGCTCTTAATGACGCTAATTCAGTGTAACTGTCCGACATTGGCTTCATGATGGCCACTATTATACCATTGCCAGCTGAGGATAGCGATGAAGACCATCATCAGCTAAATTGTAAAGCATCAAAATGAACTTTTGATTTCTTTCACAAATTTATTAAGTTTTAATGTGAACCACGGTTTTCCTACATGGGCAGCAGCTAGTTTCTGCTTGGGCTCAGTCTTTTGGGGTGGAAGGACAGTTGGGAGGTGTGAGGGGTTGGCCTTGGCTGGACACCAAATGCTTCCCAAAACTACTCTATCACTCCCCTCCTCAACTGGACAGGGAAGAGAAAATATAGTGAAAGGCTCGCAGATTAAGAGATCACTCCAAATTACCATCACAGGTAAACCAGACTAAACTGAGGAAAGTTCATTTAATTTATTGACAAATCAGAGTAGGGTAGTGAGAAATAAAAACAAGTTTTCCCCCATCTCTTCATCCTTCCTGGGTTCAACTTCACTCTTGATTTCTGTACCTCCTCCCCCCCTCAGTGGTGCAGGAGGATGGGGAATGAGGGCTGCAGTCAGTTTGCCACACATTGTCTCTGGTGCTGCTTGCTCCCTGCGAAGAGGACTCACTTTTACAATGTGGGCAGGGGAACCTCTGCTCTGGCGCCTGGAGCACCTTCTTCCTCCCCATCTGCACTGAACTTGGTGTCTGCAGGGCTGCTCCTCTCACACATTCTCATTCCTTCCTTATCTGCCTACAATTGCTGCTGAAGAGTAACTTTTTTCCCCTCTTAAATCTGTTATCCCTTAGCACTACCACTATCGCTGATGGCTTGGCCTTGGCCAGCAATGGGTCTGCCTTAGATCCAGCTGGCATTGGCTCTGTTAGACACCGAGAAAGCTTCTGGCAGCTTCTCACATAAAAATACAGGGGTGCTGCCCTGTAGCTCCCCTTCCCTGCTTCCCAAAGCCTAGCCATGCAAACCCAGTGCAGGTGGGAAGTGTTAGCGAAGAGGAGCAGGCAACAAGTGGTGGAGGTACAACATTTTGGGATGACATTCCTGTCCAAAGTAATGCACAGAACTAGTCCCCAAGGCACTAGTCAGAGCACCAAGACTGCCAGAGCTCACACAGTGTTTGGACAATGCTCTCAGAATCACAGAATTACAGAGTGGGTCAGGTTGGAAGAGGCTACCTGGTCCAACCTCCCAAGCAGGGTTATCCCAGAGCACATGGCACAGGATTGTGTCCAGATGCTAGCGGAGTATGTCCAGTGAGGGAGACTCCACAACTTCTCTGGGCAAACATGAGATTCCACAACCTCTGTCTCAGGTGCATGGTGGTGGGATTCTTGGGGTTGTCCTGTGCAGGGCCAGGAGCTGGACTGCAATCACAGTCATAGATTCACAGAATGGTTTGGGCTGGAAAGGACCTTAGAGATCATCTTATTCCAACCCCTTGCCATGGATAGGGACACCTCCCATTAGGCCAGGTTGTTCTAAGTCCCATCCAATCTGGCCTTGAATACTCCAGGGATGAGGCAGCCACAGCTTCTCTGAGCAACCTGTACTACGGCCTCACCACTCTCACAGGGAAGAATTTCTTCTGTATATCTAATCTGAACCTACGCTCTTTCAATTGAGGCCATTTTAGCTTGTTCTGTCGCTAAGAGCTCTGGTAAGTAGTCTTGCTTCTCTTTTCTGTAAGTTTTTTTCAGGTGCTGGAAGGCCACAATTAGGGCACCCCAAAGCCTTCTCTTTTCCAGGCTGAACAGCCCCCGTTCTCTCACCCTTTCCTCACAGCAGAGCTGCTCCATCCCTCTAATAAACTTGGTGGCCTCCTCTGGCCTGGCTCCAGCAGCTCCATGTCCTTCCTGTGCTGTGAGCCCAGGGCTGGATGCAGCACTGCAGGTGGGGTCTCAGCAGAGCAGGGCAGAGGGGCAGAATCCCCTCCCTGCCCTGCTGCCCACGGGGCTCTGGATGCAGCCCAGCACACGGGGGTCGGGGGGTTTCTGAGTTCCCAGCGCACAGAGCCGGGGCATGTCCAGCCTCTCACCGACCGGGATGAGATCCTCCGATGACCATTGCGGGTCCCTTCCAACGCAGAATACATTCAGTGTCTCTGAGTTGTGCCGGGGCTGCTGAAGGGAGCGCTGACAGCCGAGGACAGGGCGACTGCTGCCGCCCGGCGGCGGCGCGCGTGGCGGTGGCGGAACCGCGCGGCCGTTGCCGGTGTTTCCGGCGGAGCCGCGGAGGCGGCACCCTGGCTGTGCGAGCATGGCGGGGCCGTGGGCCGCCCGCGGTCTGCGCGCCGGAAACCGTGAGTGCGGGAGGGAACCGGAGGGAGCCGGGACTGCGGGAGGGAGCCGTGAGCCGTGAGTGTGGGGCCAGGCCGAGCTCAGGCTCGTACAGCGGCGGTGCCTTCCGGGGCTGAGGTGCCCTTATTAGGCCGCAGGGGAGTTGGCCTATCTGAGGGAAGGACCTCTGCAGTCAGGGAGCGACATTAATCATTGCATAGAACCACAGAGTAGTTGGGGTTGGTACGGACTTCTGGAGATCATCCAGTCCAGCCGCCCTCCCATGGTCTCCACCAGCAGGTGACACAGAAACGTGTCCAGGTGGGTTTGGAATGTCTCCAGGGAGAGAGATTCCTCATGCTCCCAGGGCAGCTTATTCCAATGCTCTTCCTCTCTCCATGAAAAGAAGTTCTTCCTCATGTTGAAGTGAAACTTCTTGTGTTTTAGTTTATGGTCATTGCTTCTCATCCTGTTGCTGGTCACCACTGAAAGGAGTCTGGCACCAACCCCTTGGCACCCACCTTTGAGATATTTATATGCATTGATGAGATCCCCTCTCAGTCTTCTCCAAACTAAACAGGCCCAGCTCCCATGGTCTCTCCTCATAAGAGAGATGTTCAAGACCCGTCATCATCTTTTTGACCCCTTTTGTTGCCTCAGAGTCTCCTGTTGTCACTTTGTGCAGGCAGTGCAGGGGCCCAGCATGGTCACTTGCTGGAGCTGCAGAAGTGCTACCTGGTATATATTGAGACAGACCGGTGGGTGATCAGCAGTGTTGTAGAAACCAACTCCTTATAAAGAGGCTTTGAAAACTCAGAACATGTCACAGAATGGTTGAGATTGGAAGGGACCACTGTGTGTCACCTGGTCCAGCCTCTCTGCTCAAGTAGAGTCATCCCAGAGCATGTGGGACAGGATTGCATCCAGATGGTTCTGAAATACCTCCAGTGAGGGAGACGCCACACCCTCTCTGAGCAATCTGTTCCAGTGCTCAGTCACTGCACAGTAAAGAAGTTCTTCCTCATGTTCACGTGGAACTTCCTGCCCATCTTGTTTCTGCCCGTTGCCCCTTGTCCTATTGCTGGGCATCACTGAGCAAAGCCTGGTCCATGCTCTGACCCCTCCCTGCAGACACTGACAGACGTGGATGAGGTCCCCTCTCAGTCATCTCCTCTTGAGGCTGAACAGGCCCACTCCCTCAGCCTTTCCTCATAAGAGGGATGGTCTGCTGGAACCCCCCCAGGATTGCTTACTCCAGGATTATTGCTTACTCAGTATCTCTCCTGTCACCAGGGTACATCTCCACACCAGCTGTCTCTCAGCTGACACCTGATGAGGTGGTTCGGATGCGTAACGAGCTCTTCATCAAAGAGAAAGAGAGACAATTGTCTCTTCACCCACGGATTGAGAAAATCGAAGTGAAGTACACTGGGAAGTCGCACCCTGGCAGTGTGTTTGTCATGAACAAGGCTCTTTCTACGCCATACAACTGTGCCATGCGTAAGTGGATGGGCTCATGAACTAGCCCCTCGTGGTGAATGTTGTGCTGCCAAGTGAAGTAGAAAGAGTTAGTTTTTGGAGGCTTTTCTTACAGTTCATCCTTCCAAGTAATTTACAATTATGAAACTTGTAGTTTGTTGTTACAAATGCAGAAGTCTGAACTGCCAGTCCTGAGAAATATGGTTAATAACTATCTAATACTTCAGGGTTTTTTTTACTTTCTTTAGATTTAAGTGAATGGCATTGCAAGAAATCTGTTCTGGCTCTTGTGGATGGTGAAATCTGGGACATGTACAGACCCTTGACCAAATCATGTGAAATTCAGTTCCTTACCTTCAAAGATGAAGATCCAGAGGAAGTAAACAAGGTAAGTTATTTTCTTATTCCATTGTAGGTGACCCTGGTTCTCTGTACCTTGCCTCATTGCAGGTGGCCCTGATTATGACCACTTGATTCTGTGTGTCCCTTTCAGTTCCATGCCTGTCTGCTTTCTTGAACTTTGTTGTCATTAAAGTTCTGACATTTTTAAGGTGGTGCATCATGGCTATCATTAGCTGGACCAGCATGTGGGCTTGGTGAATAGTTGGCATTCCTTTCAATTGTTATATTATTCTATGATTTCAGATTTAAATATCTGCAGGGTTACATCTGGCTTGCATTCTAAGTGCAGTTTTGATTTTTTTTATTTGATTCTGTTTGGAGAATCATCTCTGAGTAGAACTTTAAATACTAAAGACAGTAATCACAGAATCATGGAAAAGCTTGGGTTGGAAGGGACATTAAAAGCTTGTCCAGTTCCACCCCCTGCCATGGGAAGGGACACCTTCCACTAGACAGGTTGTTCATAGCCCTGTCCAGCCGTTCCTTGAACACTTACAGGTGTGTTCAACACTTCAGCACCTCAATGCTTGGGTTGGCAGCTAGGTTTGTGCACCTTCCAGTTAAGTTTTGGGTTTTTTTTGGGGAATAATTAGCTTCTAGGCAATACATCTGTGTTCTGAAATTCTCTTTGCAGGCGTATTGGCGTTCCTGTGCCATGATCATGGCGTGTGTGCTAAAGCGAGCATTCAAGGATGAATACTCAGTCAACCTAGTTAAAGCTCCAGAAGTGCCAGGTGATAAAAGTGTTTTATACTGATTGTCTTTTGCTGCTTCTTAAGTGAGTGTTTAATAACCAAACTTAGAAAAAAATCAGAGGCTCCTTTTCCAATTATTGATGGTACTTAGCATTGATATGTCTATTACATGTTATTTTAGTTTCCTTTAATTTATATTAACCATACTAAAACAAATTTTGTTATCAGCATTCAGAAAATTGGTTCATGTGGCCACTGGGTTTCAGACCACTTAGGATTCCATAGCCAAAATTAGTAACTAAACCTCTGTATTGTGGAGTGACATGAGCAAGGTTTCTAGATGTGATGTGACATGTTTCTGTGGTGTTTGCTCTAATAACTGCACAGCCTTGTCCATGTTGCATCATAGCTATCATTAGCTGGACCAGCATGTGGGCTTGGTGAATAGTTGGCATTCCTTTCAATTGTTGTATTATTCTATGATTTATTATTATTCTATATTTTAGTAACTTGAGTTACTAAAAGTGACAATATTTACACTAAATTGGAAGATTATTGAGGTACAAACAAGGTTACTAACGACTTCTACTCATCTGTGATCTGATTTAAGATTTTAAAAAAGTGAGAAAATGCACAAGAGAGGAGGTTGTTTCAATAAAAAAGCCTGCATAATTATGCATTTAATAGATGTGAAGGCTGGTTGCTGGTCATGTAGAGTGCTATAACTGCTTCTCTGTTTAGCAATTTCAGCATTTGCTGTGATTGATAAGTACAGGTAAATATTTCAGTTCTACCAGAATTTGGAATAATCTTGGAGATACTCAGCTTTATCAATATACTGTATGTATATAGATAGTCTCATCTTACTGGGTTCATACATTTGATTTCTAAATAGCCATAACTGAATACATACCAAAGAGTGTTCTGACAACTATTAGAGAAATTTGTGTTGCTTTTACTAGAAGTTTGTGACATGCTTGTGTCTTGGATAAGCATTTTACTTCAGCTCTAATATTGTCTTATTTCTCTATGCAGTAAATTCCTCTTTATAATTTAATAGTTCACATTTATTTTATGAAGCACACAATGGAAAAACTGTGAAGTATTTTTAAAGTGAGTGGTTTTGGTTTTTTTCTGCAGTATTAGACGCAGTTTTGTGAAGCAGTGTATTTTTTCCTCTCTTTACTGGGATTCTATTATACTGACATTGCATTAAAACGCTTTTAAATTATTTTCTCATTCAGTGAAATGAAATTAAAACAACACAAGTTCAATCTGCCATTTTATAATATAATCAGAGCTGAAAACCTTTGTTTTATGATGAATTTCCAAAGATAATTCTTTCTTTCTTCTTGTTCATTTTGGTGTAAGAATATAATATGACTGAGATACCTACTTTGTTACAAACATGAATCTTTTTCTCTTTGGATTGGAATTGCAGTGATCTCTGGAGCTTTCTGTTATGATGTAGTTTTGGATAATAAACTGAATGACTGGAAACCAACAAAGGTAAGCACTTCTCAAATGTAAGCCCAAAAACTTGTATAGCTCGTGTCCTTATCCAGTTGTTCTTTTTTAATAGGGGAGAAGGGGCAGAGTTATTTTTCCCTTTTTGTTAGTGCACATCAGGAGTAGTCTTTGAGACCTGATACCTGCATTTACCACACACTGGATCTGTGGCAGGGTGCCCCCAGAGTTACTTTCAGATGAAACTAAACCTTAAGCTATCTTCCATATGCTTACAGGCTTTAGATTTGTGGGGCTAGAGAAAATTCTAGTCTGAAGTACAATTTCAGAAAGAGTTGATGGGACTGTTGGGACCTCAGTGCCATCTTTGTTACTGTACAGATCTGCTCCTCCTCAGCTGCTCTTGCCTGATAATGTAGATGCAGCCAGTCTTTGTGTGAGTAGAGCCTCTGAAAATGAAAGTGTGTATAAGGCACATATTTTTTGGTGGTTTACAGCAGAATCAGTTTGCTGTTGAAGAAAATCTGTAAGCACATTCAGCTGCAGCTCTCCTTAATAGCTTGCTTATATTTCATGCTCTGCAGTAAATCTAATAATCCGAATACTCTAAATATCAGAACCATTTGTGATCACAAATGTTTTACCCATTTGGTACCCGTTCTTGTGCCCAAAAACCAGCAGGGGTGTGTATGTCTAGAACAGCAGTATTGGTACAATGCAGAATTTTTCTTCAATGTGATCTTGTAGCTGAAGTAATTTATTTGGAAATATTTTCTACATGGCATATTAAATGTAATTTCACCTCATAACAATTTCTTATTTACTAGTAAATCTGAGTTACGCAGAACTTCAGATACTGGTCCAAGGTGACCAATTTTTATTTACGAAATATTCAGTACCCTTTTTTTGCTTTGATCTGTCACAGTAGAGCTTATTTGTAAGTGAAGACACCACTCTGGGAAACAAGATATATAGATGAGTATTTAACAGTAGCAAGACTGTATGTCGTACCATGTAGGGAAAACCTGTTCAGTTTGATTAGTATGTATTGTTTCCAATGGAAAAATGCCTATCGATTTGACTGGGCATTGAATCTGTCCCTTAAAACAGTGATGATCTGTGGCGCTCTTATGATAATAGTAAGACAGTCCTACAGTAAAATCACTATATTTAGGGTTTATAGTAGATCGACTTTGTTGTTTTGACTAATATTTATTTTTGCTGTGCTCTATCTGTTCACTACAGCTATGAAAAGGTTACAGTTTTTATGTCCTTTTTTTTTAGGACAACTTCTGTTCTCTTACCAGGGATGCCAAAAAGTTAATCCATCAAGACCTGCCCTTTGAAACATTGCATGTTGAAGCAAAAGTAGCACGTGAAATGTTTCAGCATAACAAGTGAGAGTCTGAATTTCTTTCTTTCAAAGAGGCAATTAGAAATCAAGTCAAATCTCTTGGTTTGGTTTTATAAATCTAAAATAGTATGTGAGAGGTGAAGTAAGAAAGTACTTTTCCCACTGCTCTGAATGAGCCTGCCTCCATTCTCTTTTCACCAACTTACTCACACCGACTTAGTTCTTATTGTTCTCTCCAGAGGCCAACACCAGGCACCTTTATTGGATGGAGTTTTGTGACAAACTGAAAGACTTAAGACTTTTTCTGTTCACTAGTGAGCTTCAAGATTCCACTACTATTAAATTGAAACTCTGGTGGTTAGCCTTTGCTGAAAGGATTCCATATTTAAAGAAATGTACATTTTTCATGTCCTAGTAGCTTCAAATGAAGATTTGATGAAATGCAGTTTTTGAACTCTGCAGGGGTAAATGCTATGGTCTATGCTATAAAAAAGGCTTGTTCAAAACCTCCTGTCTTCTTTGCTGAAAAAATACCTCAGCTATGTTTTGGGAAAAAAATTTTCTGGTCCACAGCTTTTTGGCTGTTGGGGAAATGTAGGGGGAAAGTGATAAATAATTTATCATTTTGTGAACCAAAATTAAACTATGATGAAGCTCAAGTTGAAAAATAGCAAGTTTTTTAGCTTAATGCTGAAGGTGATTTTAATGTGACATGTGGATCATCATCTCCACTTTGTTGGCTGCATTGACAGTGGTGGGAGCTGACTTTTGATGGTACCTTTAGATATTGTGTATAGAAAGCACAGAGAACACTTTGCTGTATTGTAGGTGACCAGCTGTTGAGGGCTGCACATTGCATAAAATCAGTTTAGTGTCTTCTAGTCTTTCTGGTGACTTGAAAAACTCATTTGTAGTAGTACGTTCATTGCCTCTTTCTGAATAAAACTCTGCTGTGGGAGCATGGTCCTCCTATAACATATGCACAGAATGGACTGGAGTTGATGTTTCAATAGGAAGGGACCTACAACAACCACCTGGTTCATCTACCTGACCGATGTGGGGCTGACAAGTTACAGCAAGTTATTAAAGGCGTTGCCCAGATGCCTCTTAATCAGTGACAGTCTTGGGGCATCGACCACTTGTCCAAGAAGCCCATTCAGTGTTTGAGCACTGTCTCCTAAGGAGGTGCTTCCTAGTATCCAGTCTGAACCACCTCCCAGAACAGCACTGAACCATTCCCAAACATCCTGTCTCAGGATCCCCATGTTGACTGAGTCTGATGATTGCATTATTTCTAAAGTGCCTTTCAGTAGTGCTCAGTATAATCTCTGTAATTTTTCCATGAACTGAGGTTAACTAACATCTCTGTTAATGAAGCTTGTCAATATGTGTTGTCATAAGGAATTTAAACCAGTCTCAAAGCTCACATAAACACAAGCATGATTTTTAGGCATTTAAAATGAATTAAATTAATTTCTGAACTGTTCTTACAAGAACTAGGTGTTAAAGGTGAGGATTTTTGAAACAATTTTTGTTCTTGTCCAGGTATAAAATGGAGATGATAGAAAGAAAAGCTTCTCAGAATATGGAAGGAATTGTAATGTTACATAGGTAAGCAAAACTGAGCTCCCATTCCGTAATGATTCACTGAAACATTTGACTATATTGCAAGTACTCTATGCAAGTAAGAAGGGCAAGTTACTTGTGATGGCTTTAAATTTAAATATCACTTGTATTCATTACTGTCTGTGGTCTGTCTTAAGATGCTTGGGGTGGTTTACTTGCTTGGATTTTTTTAATACAACCATTATTTTGTGATACTTTGTGGTACTACATTTCTATTTCTTGTTATGTTAAGGGTGGTAAATGCTCGAGAAGTCTTACTGCTTTCAGTGCTTTTACATGAAAACTAAATAAATCTCTGGAGCTTGACAGGTTAAATAAATACAAACCAAATACTTGTTTGGAAACAAGTGCTAGCATTGTATAATGGGTTTTTTCTTTCAAAGTTGTCAAGATTTTCCTAACTTGCAAGTTACTGCTTTGTAGTGGTGGAGATGAGAATAGAAGAACATCCTGGGATACAGCATAAGATACAGAGTTCTTATTCTGGAGGCAGGAAGCCTGTGTTGTATCTCAAGCAATTAAAAGAATTTCTATCTTAGGCTGTTGTAGGATATTCAGTTTTCTAGATGTCTAAGGAGTTTCTAATTTGTTTTTGTAGTCCACATCCGTCTAAAGTAACCAGATGTCTTTGCAGTGATGGTTCTTGAAATTTTAGAAAAATTTCTTTCCTTCCTCCCTCTCTGGTTTGCTCAATAAGGGGGAAAATGGGCTTACCTATTGATTTCTGGGAGAGGTTTTTTTTCTGAGTATTTCTTTGCTGTATTATGCTATCTCTCTTTTCTTAATTGATTTGCAGTTTTCCAAGTACTGACAGGGAGATAACCGTGCAGGTTGTAAACTGTACTGTGGAAAACAGGCGATCTTGGAGACAAATCTTTTTCTGGTGAATGACAGTTATCCCAGTTTTAGAGCCAACATGGCATCAAGGATTTTGTAAACCTAAGATTCTTTCCTAGGCTTGAGGTTTAAATTTCCTAAGTTCATTTAAGGAAATTGTGTGGCCTGTACTTTTGGTTTAGGAAACTTTAAAATGCTGAGCTGGGGATTTGTTTAGATTTGGTTCGGGATTTGTGTGGATTTTCTTACTGTTGATTGGAGTTTGCTAATCAAAAATAAAACCTAATCTCCTTGTACTTCACTCCAAATATATTTGACATCTAGGCTGGGTTTTTTTTTCGTCCCCCCAGGTTTGGTGACTTTGTAGATGTTAGTGAAGGTCCTCATATTCCAAGGACAAGTTTCTGTTTCCAGTATGAGATAACAGCAGCCCATAATCTTCACACTGACCAGTCTGAATTGATAAGGAGATTCCAGGGCGTGTCCTTGCCAGTCCATTTGAAGGTAAGTAATCAGTTTTGCACAGGTTTTCCTTCTTAAAGTCAGAACATTTTGTCTGTGTTCCCAAGTTTGTTAGGTGGTGCATTGGTATCTAAATGGAATTCAGAGTAGGGAGCAGTAGAAAGGGAGGGCCCTGATGATGACTCTGATGGATATTTGAGTTCATTTTCCTGAAACTGTTGTGGATATGCAGTCAGAACTAGAAAAGTTTGCATCAGAAGGCCCATGATGTTATTTTTCAGTATGGAGAGTGTTTTGGTTGCGTAATTACTGCATGGATATTTCATTCTGCTTGCCCCAGTTGTGCATGCCAGTCTTCTGACATCAAGGCTACTGATGGTGCTTAAAAGAGCAGAACTTTGTATTTATACTCATGATAAATATACCATTCAAAGAATTTCATGACACCAAAGTAAAATGTAGCAACAACAAAAAAAAGTCCCTGCTCTAATGAGTCTTAAACAAAGGCTTTGTCGTACTGAAGGTGGAGGCAGGAGTCTTTATTTCCAGTCCTGTTGACTTGCATGATTTTGACCTTGTGGTCTAGCACATGTACTATTGTCTTAGTTGGGGAAGTTCTTAAGGGTTCCTCAGCTCATCTCTGTGTTCCCTTCTTAAGCATAATTCCCATTTTTGACAATTAACCCCTCAAGGATTCTACACAGTGGATGAATCATAGAACCATGGATTGGTTTGGGTTAGGAGGGACCTTAAAGTTCATCCAGTTCCAATTCCCCTTCCATGCCCAGGGACATCTACCGCTGGACCAGGTTGCTCAGAGCTCCATCCAGCCTGGCTGTGAACACTTCCGGGAATGGGGCATGTGATGGGTAGACATTTATTCAAGTCCTCCATGTGAATATGGGCAAATTTGACACCAAAATTGTAAGTTGTGGCATTTGAACTGGGCATTATTATGGTTTAGTGCCATCATTTCCATGCATTTGTCAGAATCTATTCTATGATAAGATTATTTTTTGCCTCTGCTAACATCATTTAATGACATTTCACACAGGCTCACCACACTGTGTGGCACAAACTGCTGGAAAGATCAAAGAGGCTGGTAAGTCTCCCTAGAAGTGAAATACAGGTTACCAAATACAAAGGTATGCTCTGATAGAGAACAATTTGAATGATTAGAGGTAGGTAGTATACTCAAGAACATATCTTCAGGCATGGAAATACTCACAGGTGAATGGAAATCAGAAATCTAACTGCTGGTTTAGTAGAGGACTTTTTCTGAGGTCTGTTATTAAAATGCATTGTGCCATTTTAAAATACTGTTTGATTGATATGATTTGTACAATTGAAAATATTTTAAGCTAAGTGGAACTTATAAAATTATTATTAATAAATATTATAAGCCACATATAACCAAATAACCACTACCAATACATGTTTAAACATAGGAAGTCTTTGTGAAAATTAAAGAGCAGGTGTTTTAGAGCCTTCCGATCAAAAATTTTTCTTACTTGTATGGCAAGAGACAGAAAAAAAAGTATGTCTCACAAAACTTGTTAGCCAAGGATGTGTTCTGAGCCTGCCCCATGGTATCTTCTCTGAACTTAGTTTGAATATGCTTGTCCTTCAGCCTGTTTAATTTTGGAGAAGATAATAGTCTTTGTAGGTTGTCCTTTCTTGTTATAGTGACAGTATGAGGGGAGGATTTTCAGGATGAAGGAGAGTGAAATAATTTTTAAAAATATAACAAAATGGAAATCTTTCTGCAGGTCAGTGAAGAATATTTGGAAGCAGCAGAATGTCTTGAGGCAAAAGATGGAACTGAAGAAGGAAAAACTGCATTAATTTAAATGAGGTTGAACCTCTAAATGTACATAATAAAATGTGTATTTTTACGTGTCTTGTTTGTGCCTCATACAAAAATGTCTTGGGTAGTTGATTTGAATTCTGTGACCTAAATCATAGCTAAGTACAGACAAAGGTATTCATAAGATGTTTCAGTCCTCTTTAAAGGTTTCCTTAAAGTAAAAAATGGCGGGGAGAGGGAAGGTAATGTTTTATCTGCAATAACTTGCAAGTTGCTCCTGTCGTTATCTTGACAACAGTAATTGCATGTGTCCATCCATATGTTGTTGCCTACTGCAACTGAAAGTTGAGATGAATAGTATCTTAAAAAGTTACCCTCAGAGGTATGTAAAGGTGTAATTGCCATTGCCTTACCAATACAAAAACAACAGAATGTAAAAGCCAGAAAGTTCTTGGAGTTTAATGATTTTGTTCTGCTGCTCAAGTGCAGTTAAGGATCATTTTCCAGTTCAATATAAAGAATGTAGTTCATTACTTGCATCCCGAGTGTAGTAAGATTTATTATGCATTTTCTTTCTTTGATATTTAAATATGGTGACTTCAATTAAATTTCACAAGGGGATTTTTTTAGATGATATTTTCTGACGTTTTGTATTTTCATCCCTAACTCATTAGAGCTGTTCTTATACCAGAGGAGAATTTTACTACTTTTTGAAGTGCAAATATTTTCTCTGAATTTTATCCCAATTATTATTTTTACCATTAACTGCATCACATGGTTTCTAATCAGCTGACAGCACAGTTTTGTGAGAGCAGTGTAGTAGTTCAGTAAAATACATTTAGGTCTAACCCATGTCTTCTCAGGATACTTGAAAAACTGATGTTTTTTTCTCCTCTTGATTAATGTTGCAGAGGACTTTTTATAATGGTGCCAGGTGCTTATTTTTAAAAATAAGATTGTTGATTTAAAGTTTACCTTCAAAGTGCACATATGCATTTACACATTCTATATATTTTCATTAAATCTAACTTGCCAGAGTGTACTTTGGCTTTGAACATGTTCTGTTGCTGTTGAAGAATCAGGCATTCTTGTCTTGAGAAACACAAAAATTTGCTGTTTGTGTTGGGTTTTGGGGTTTTGTTGTGTTTGGGATTTTTTGCTTGTTTGGTTCGTTGGTTTTGCTTTGTTGGTTTTTTTGTTTGTTGTTTAATGCTGTACTTGCCATCTCTGATTAACCCAAGACTGGTGAAATTTTGCCATCTGAATTTTGGGATCCAGTCCAGGTGGTCTGTTTAGAATCTTAAGCTTGTTCTATTACAACCCATGGAATCCCCTGATGTCTACTTGCTATTTGGGGTATCCAGTTCAGAATTCCTCCTGGATTCCACTAGCTGTAGACAATATCCCTTAGTAATATCCCTTTTTTAACCCTAGCTGGAATTTCAGAGCTTTTCTGGTATGTTCTTTTTTTGTGAGGAGTAGGGAGGGGGTTTTTTTGTTTGTTTGCTATGTTTGGGGTTCAAGTTTTTTTGGTTGGAGGAACAGGGAAGTCACCCCACAGGTGAATCCCCACAGAACGGACTTTTGCAAGTGTCCATGACTACAATACTGAAAATGCTGTTGAGGTCTGTATTAGACCCTTCCCTGGAGGTCTGTGCATAAAAAGGTGGAAGCTCAACCTTTTCAGAACTTGGTGCTATCTCACACCTTCCATGGGGTCCAGAAGGCAGGATTTTCTTAGGGAGAGATGTAGCTGGAGGATGCCTTGGAAAAGCACCAGGATTCTCATAGAGAACAGTAACAGTTAAGAGAACTGGACAATAGCGTTCACTTTCTCACCACAGCACATTTTGAAATTGGAATTTAGATTCAAGTTTATCCTGCCAAAATGGGATTCAGAGCCACATGTGAAGGGGAGAACATCTGGTTTTTTGGAGGGAATGGCTCATATGGTATTTTGAGTACTCCCTGCCTGATCTGTATTAAGTGATGGCACTGCTAGAAAAGTCCTGAACATTTCTTGGATGAGCATGAGAACAAGTGGAAGCAATGCTCAGTGCCCATGGCAGCCACAGAGCAGCAGGGAGATATGACCCTGCTCAGGGCCATTTCTCTATTTTACCGTTGACTGTTGGTGCATAAAATGAGAAATTGTCTGCTTAGACTAACTGTAGCAGCTGAGTTAGACTAATGCTTCCTTTCTCTTTGTGGCTTAGGTCTCCTGAACTTCAGCTGAACTGCAGGGTGGTACCAGCCTGCTTGGCTGTTTGGGGCTGTGCTCTGGCACACACCTGCAACTACCACTGTATAACTTAAAGCTATGGAGTTATATAAAATACCAAAATGCGTATGGCAGAGCTCTGGCTGAGTGTGGATTCTGGATGTTTGTGCACTGTCCTGCCTACCCTGGGGCCTGGCCCAATCTTCTTCATTGGAAATAGTCAGAAGACACCATCATTGATCAGTTCAAAAAGAGACAAGAAAGTAGAAGCTGTTATTTTCTATACTGAACACTATAGGAAACTGCAGGGATTAGGGATTAGGATTAGGATAGATGGGCAAAAGACACTGCAAAATTTAGCCAATTGCCTTCTTGGATATTTATTTTTATTAAATTTCTGAGTGTAAAGAGGCAATTTTTACTCAGCAAAAGAACTGCAGAACCAGCTAAAGGTAAGGAAGAATCTAGGAGGACACAATGCTGCAAGTGGAGAAAGGGGAAGGCAGGGTCACTTAGGCCAACATACCTGAGCCGAAGATGATACTGGCCAGATTCTGATACTGAATAAATAAGAATTTTTTTATGGTGAAAGTGGTGAGACACTGGAACATGTTGTTCAGAGAACTTGTGAGTACCTCAGCCTTGGAAATGATCGAAGTCAGATTGGATGGAGCTTGGTGCAACCTGGTCTAGTAGAAGATGTCCCTGCCTGTGGCAGGGAGGTTGGAACAAGATGGTCTTTAAGGTCCCTCTGAACCCAGCCCAGGATTTTATGATGACAGGGGAAAAGGCAGGAACTGAAGCCTTCTTCCTTATTAGGCATCTCGGTAGCAGCTTCATGGCTTCTCACAAATTCAAACTGTTGCTCCTTCTGTGTCTTGTTTGAAAGAGTTGAGGCTCTGGATTCTTCCCTATTGTTTACTGGTTTTATCCAAATAAAGGAAACCTTGTATTAAGGTTAAAGCTACATGGTGTCTTGATCCTAAGAGGTGGCAGTAGGAAGGTTGAGCAGTTCCAGCTGAAACGTACGACCAACTGAGAAATTTTTTTCCAAAGGAATATTCCGTATTTCACATTATCATGGATTTTGGAGAAAGAAAAGGCAATTAGGATATAGTATGACTAATTTAATAACAGAAGGAATTACATGCCAAGAAAGACTTGCTTTTTTTTACCAAGGCAGTAAAGCTTTTCTCTGGGAAATTGAACACATGCAAGTGATGAAAACACTCTATCATCAGTAGACATCAAGTCCTTTCATACCAGCAGCCAGAACAAGTTTCCCTTTCTATTTTAACTTCTGGTTAGGAGTAATCTCTTACTGCTTTTTGGTAACTTATCTAGCACTATTGCACTCAGCGCAATACTTAGTTATATTTGAAGCCAGTGAACTTACTACATTTATTGTATTAGCTTTTACAGACTCAGGAACTTGGCAGTATAAAGATGTTCGATGGGAAGAGTTGGCAGTGGATATTTCTTGAAGAACGCCAACCATCTGAAAATGGTAATGCTATCATGCTGTGGTTTTTCACGAGACTTAACCCCAGTCATGGACAGCATTAACATTTTTTCAGAGTGAAAAGAAAACCTATTATTTTAGTATCTGCTAATATAATATCCACAATCTAACTATGTCTGCTTTTCTGGGGAATCAGCGATGCAGAAAGAATACATATAATTGGTGTAATATTGGACAATATTTACAATTACTATCTATTTCTTAAGTTTGCAAGTCACTCATATTTTAAAGAGAGAAAATGTGAGGGAATAAATATTTGATTTTTATGGCATGACTATGAATCAGGATGGTGAGTGTAAAGATCTGTTTTCTTCCCTAAGATGCCTTCTATTAACGTGTCTATACAGGATAGAGGCTCTAGGATCATCTTTGCTTCAGCAAACCAATACTGCTGAACATATCCTCAAATGCACAGGGAAATCAAACTAGCTTCAGTTTCACCCAAGAAATGAGATTTTCTGTCAACTCTCCTCTCTTTCGCCACAATTTTCTTCCCATTTTTAAAGCCATTTTCCCTGAAAGTTAATAGGGATATGCATTTCTTTACCAAAATACGCTGCACCACTTTGAGAACTCCCTCTCAGAGCTATGGCTCTGACTTTGGAGGGGATAAAAGTGGCTTTTCCTTTTTGGTGGTTTTGGCCCCCCAGCTGTATGCATCCTGGGGGAGCCACTTAACTTTAGAGCCTGATTTGGAAAACCTTTATGCCCTGAAGCATTTTGTAAGTGTCTATGATCTTGGTGCTCTGTGATCATTCCATGTGCTGGGAAGAAAGAGGTGTTCATATTGACACAGCACAAACATTATTTCTTAATTAATGGTAAGTACTTTGAGTTTTTTACTTTTCCCTTTTGTTCTTCCATCAAATTAATGTTTCATAGCTAAACTATTCTTTAAGTAGAGGATAAGAGAGTTTTAAAGACTGGCTCTGTCACTCAGGTTTTGTGACTGAATATTCAGGAACTATTTTGACCTTCCACAAAATAAATATAACTTTCCTGTTTCTCTGCAATTTTGTAAGACTTGTAAAAGTTTGAAATGCACTGGTAATCCTAAAGTAAACTAAAGATACTTTCATTTTGTCCTAATGACCCATTGCCCAATATCTTCTAAAGAACTGACAATGGAACCTCAAAGAAACATTTTCTGTCAGTTTTTCTCTTACATATAATAAAATTCAATAGAAATTAATAGAATCCACAGTTGTACATGCCAAAAGTTTAATTCATTGTTTTTCTTTCCCAAATAAAAAACAAGAAATGAAATATTTGTGTAGGAAGTAAAGCCAAAAGAGCTAAAAAGTGATAAACCAAAGTAAAACCCAGGTTGTTTCATTCAAACTGTTAAACATTTGACATCCTAGTAAGGACTTGCTAGTAGAAAGCTGCTTTTTTTTTGCTGCTTTTTCAGATTCTATACCTAGCAAGCATGCCTGTATGCAGAACAACTTGTCTTTTTACATGTAGAGCAGGTTTTTCCCAGCATAGCACTGTCTGATTCATTATTTCTGTTCTCCTCCCACAGCAACAGTTTGTTCCATGTGAATTCTGGTAAGAGGCATGGTACAGTGTTAATGCTAACATGTAGGAGTCAGTCATATGTAAAAACCCCTATCACGATTAGCATTAACAACATACAGCCAACAGAAGAACTCCAGAGTCTGGAGTATGAGACATAAAGAACTCAAAGCACTGAGTTTTCCCCTTGGTATACCTAAAAAAAGATTAAAAAAAAAAGAGAAAAAAAAGAAATACATATTAAAATATTATGGCAGAGGATGGAGAGACATCAGAGAGAGAATTATTATAGTTAAATACACAAGAACTGTCTGCTGTACATTTAAACCCAGTCAAACTTGCAATTTTTCTAGTTAGAGGGACAACCACAGTACATCGAGCAGAGGGTGCATTCTGCTTGCTGTGAGCAGGAAGAATACAGATTGCAGCATGATCTGGCCTAATTTTGTATCCCTTTAGACATCAGTTAATGAAGACTTCTAATATAAGCGTAGTTCCTCAAAATGTTTTAAATCCCCCCAAAAACAAAAGCAAAAATGACTTGATTTATTCTGATTTAACTAAGAAGGCCTTTCAGGAGAGCTGACTCTTTAACAGGATGTGAGAAACACAGCTAAAGCACAATCACAGTTTCATCAGTATGCAAGGTTGATGACTAGGCAACAGATATTCCTTTGGATTCTGGTATAAATGAGCAGAGTGAAAACCTGTTGGATGGATTTAGTTGCTGGTCTAGAATCCATATGCAGGGCTCCTACACCTTCATTCCAGTAGGTTAGAATAAGATTAATGAATATAATTTTCTGTATTGAACTGTTTGCTAATTGCTTCATAATATTAACCAGTTCATTAGCTGATGCTCTGACCATAAAATTAATGTGCTGAATTTTTTGACCAAAGTTGAACACTTTTTTACTTCTTTGAGCCTTTCATGAGTTCTCCTCTGGAAACAAACAAGGAGATACAGTTTTAGAAATCAGCAGTTTCAAAAATCTGCAAAGAAATCACACAATGAAATAAAAATACACTCAGTAAAAGCAAGGGTAGAGAATGATCATCATATATTAAATTACCTGATTTATTTTTATAATTTTCAGTTACTTACATCAGTAGTAAGGGTTGAATTGTTGAGACAGTCTTTCCAAGCTGTTTTAAAAAGGCCTAAGTAATACCCAGTTAGTTCTCTGGTAAGTATGTCTTGATTGAAATATATTTTTCTTTATCCATCCTTCTGAAATAAAGTATCAGCTCCTGGGCAGAGTTTATAAATAGTTGAATCTTGTTTGTTTTCTCTTTGATCTCCCAGTAATGACTTAAAAAAACAACAACCACCTTTCTGTTGTTTAATCAAAAAGTAACAAGAAAGCCCATATGAGAAATGAGACATTATATATAAGAGGCAGTTTCGGAGATCTTTTTTTGTATGTAAATGTAAAGAAACTTACGTACTTTTATAACTTCCCTACTGTTACTAACACATGTTTTAAGAGGAAGTTAAAATGTCATAGTTAGACTGTGATCTAATTTAGAGATTTTAGGGAAATTACCTTTCACTTTGTGCCACTCTAAATGAAACCAGCCTTGTACATGGCTGCAATATGCGAGTGGCAAACAAAAATTCCAAGGTGAATATAAAATTTTGGTAGGCAGAAAAAACGTGGTTTAGAAATTTCCAAACCTCAGGTTTAAAGTGATGACTCAGAGCTCTGGTGAGTGATCAGAGTAAACTACTAAAGTCAGGCACAGAGAGCTGTGGTGTAAGATTTGCATTTGTGGGCAGTGAAGTGAACAGTTTTTAAACCTGTGATAAAATGTCGTGTGTCTGTTCGTGGCATGTGTGTGTAGGGTGAGGGACACAGGCCAGGGGAGGAGGATAAAAGATCCAAGTTAAGGTATTAATTTTTGGGGTTTTTTTGTTCTACGAAGAATGCAAACAAAAAATTCCTGTCAATAAGAGGCTATTGTCTTACCTAAATTCATTCTGCATTGAACCTTCTTTGAGCAGGGCGTTGAGTTTTATGATCTTCAGTGATACTTTTTAACCTTAATTATTCTCTAATTCAATTACTGTGCTGTTAATGTCACTAAGTCCCTTAATCCTTATTCACTTGATGTCACCTAGTGGGCATATATATATATATATGAAGGGCTCGATGCAAAACATCTGTTCCTCTTGTGGAAACACTAAATTTGTCTTCATTAAGGTTTGGATAAGAAACTTTAGGCAGTAGGACAAGAGCTTTCATACCAGAAGCTTCTGTCACCTCCAAGTCTACTGCCCCTAGAATATTTGTAGAATATGTTTGTGAATTTTCACTCTCTTTAATATATTCCAGGTGGCTGTTCTTTACACCATGCTTCCAAACTAATTATTTCATGTCCTTCATGGGTCTTGTAAAAAGCAAATGTTTTTATCTGTGGTTTGCAGCAGCCATTTGTGGTTGACTGTACTTTTCAGTCTGCCTGTGTTCAGACTTGGAGAAGGGATGGTTTTGAAACTGATCATTTGAATAACCCAATAATTGTTTCTCTAAAGAAGCTGAATAAGTGTTGTTACTTGCCTGTGCCAACTTCCATCAGTACTGTTGAGCAGTGATGGAAGTGAGAGACCTTGGGCAGCATTGGTCTGCAGCTTTACTCCAGAGCCAGCCCTTCCAGGCAAGAGTACATGGCCATAACCACAGATGAAAATTTACTTTGGGGCTTTTCTACTCCCATGATCTTGGATTTATGTGATGGAATAGTTTGCCTAGGCTGCTATACTTTCATTTCGGTTTTGGATTTAAAAGCTGCATAGCATCTCCAACACTGCAAAATGTTTGAGTTGTGTGCGCTAAAGGCAAAAATACAAATCCTGCTTTATCAGGAAGTGGTAAGAAATGACACGTGTTTCCTCTTGCTGAACCTTTGTAACAGCCTTTTGTACAGCTGTCAGATTTCCTTTACATGAACAAATACCTGTATTGCTCCCTCCTGTCTTCTCAAACAGCTCTAAAAATGTGGCCTTGCCATCAGTAGAAACAGTGACCATCTACTCAGGTTTAAATATAATGAAATAAAATCCCCAGTTATTTCCCTTGCAACATTAAAAAAAAAAAAGCTCTGGTGTGATTTCCTCTTTTCCAGCACAGCCTTGCTTCCCCTATCATCAGAATAAAACATATATCCTTCCTATCTTATCTGCTGACCTCTGGTCATTATGTCCCATCCACTCATCTGCTTCTCTGTTCCTTCATTTGTTGCAGTGACCTCAGATAGGTGTGTGTTTTATTTTCATTTTCAGACTTCATACCTGCTTTCACTGCTACTGCCTCCACAGAAGCTGTCCAATTAAAAAGTCAGATTCCCTCCAGAAGGATCATCACAAGTGTAGTTCAAAGTACTCAGTTAAACTGTGACAAATGCTCCTTTCCCTACCTGTACATTTTAGGGTACCTCAAGGTTCTGAGGGGACTTATGGTGGTCCACTGAAGTACTAGAAGCATCTAGCTCATTATTCTTATGTGACTCTTAGCCAGTTTTGCCCAGTTCCAATGACCAAATACTTATTTACTTATTGCCCAACTAGAGGGGATCCTTTGTCACAAACCTGGAATAAAACTCAACCTTTTGTCCCTGAGTTGGTAGGAAGAAGACATGCAAGCTTTGGTTGTACTTCCCAATAAAATTTTTTTAATGAAAAGCACGTGCAGCTTAGGAAAGTAATTCCAACTCTGCAAAACTCAGTAGCCAGTTTAGAAATATAAAAGGTGTTCTCCAAACACCAGAAAGAATTTAGAACTTGCATTTTGGGAAGCTTTAGCTGATGGTCCTTAGGGTTGTGCTGTCACATCTACAAAGCCCTTTTCTGGTGGGAGAAAAGGCAGTTCACCAAGGCCAGAAATCTGCAGTGCTCATACATGAGTATGTAAACTCACAGTTATGTTGGGAATCTGACTCTGATAGACCCCAAGCCTGATGCTTTCACAGTGTGTGAGAGTATCTTCTGAATCTTTATTCTTCTGCAGTCATGGAAAACCCCCTTTTTTGTAAAAAATAGGACCAAAATGGAATGTACCTGTTTCAGAGATGTTTTTAGCTTTGAGTAGCAGAAATCTAATTTTGACTGAAAGAGAATTAGAGTTAATACAATTAACAATTCTATGAATTTTTTAATCACCTACAAAAGGCTGTTACATATAAACAACACACCAACCATCCATTTTCAGATACCCTATTTACATTTTCAGAAGGTTTTTAAGTCTTCTCATCTAATTTCTCAGAAAGCAAAGCTATTATTTTAGAAACATTTCAAAAAATATTGAATTCAGGTCTTTAGGATACTGGGAGAGCTCCAAAGATGTGTATGAGAGAGGAGAGGCTTTTCTCTGCTGAAAACTATCCTATATAAAAACATGCTTCCATTTTGTGGCACAAGTATCTGGATAATCTATTTTTTAGTACTAAATTTCAGCTACTTTGCTTATTCCTTTGTAAATTAAAAATTGCCATATTGAAAAGCCAGTAGAATAAATTATTAATCTTAGATATTTGCTGCAAAAATTTGAATCCAGTGCAAATTTTTATCATCAAATAAAACATTAGAGTTTTTACCAGACAAGTATTAATGCTGAGCATGGAGCTCCTGTTTTGTTATTATGGTTAGGGATTTCAAGAAAGCAATGTTGAGTTCTTATATAGGCATTTGCATCATGTTCATTTTAAAAAGAATTAAACCATAGGAAATTATGCAAGTCTAATGAGTGTATTTTAAAGAAGGCATTTCTCTGCTACTTATTTATGAAATGAGGATCAAAACTTGACATGTTATCCAAAACTACTTCTGTGGCCAAAATTATATAAGTCACACTGGTTTATACAGTTACATTTCCACACCATGAAATGCCTCTGGCAAGCTGTAGGCAAGACAATAACTGCAGATGAATCATGAAACCCTTCCAAGTAGGCAATTGAAATGCTGTAGAAATTCTATTCAATATTATAGGGTCTTCTAAACTGTTGACCTCATAACAAAAGGAGGAGAGCATGAGCTGATAAGCAGCATGCAGGCACCTTTCCTGCGTATGCTGTCCCACCAGATAAATGAGGTCACCAATGAAGGTGAATTCAAAGACAGCAAGGGCACTGCCTCTGCATTTCCCGCAGGCTGTGTGAGTCTGGATGGCTGCAGGCATATTCCGTAAGGATGCCTGCTAGAGTATTTCTGCATGTGTGTAAAAGTTTGAAGTTCAGCCTCCCTGTCTCCTGAAGCCTCTAAGCCCTGCCCTGGGGCCCCCTCCATTGGCCTGGTCCCATACCCTTTAGCACATGAGCATCTCATTTTTAAAAGAGTGCACACAGAAATAAGCAAAAAACCACCAAAGAACCAAACTGAAAAACCTACCTGCTATGAGGCAGTGTCTTTGCACAGAGATGCAAGCAAAACAAATGCAGCAAGAAGGCCACAGACTTCCTTTGTTCCATCTCACAGGTTAACCATGATCATTCAGCTTGGCTTTTTTTTTTCTTTCAAAGACAGAACGAAAAAGAGTGAGACAAAGAAGGTAAATGAAAAATGAGGCAGGAGCAGTTGCCATAGAGGTGTGTTGGTCTGGCTGGTCTCCTGATATCCCTGCAGCATGAGTTAGAAGAAAGCCCGTTTCAAACAACTTGAGACCCTTTATAAGTCATGAAGGTGACTCATAACTAACCGACTTGCCTTGCCTTTAGTAAATTCCCCGCTTTCCTTTTCTTAGAACAGAGCTTAAAAAAAAAAAAAAAAAGAAGAAGAAAAAAAAGGAGAGAAAACCCAAGGAAAAGAGAAAACTCCAATCCAGTTGAGGATTTTTAAAAAATGCACCATGTACTTTCCTTCCCTCAGACATCTTGACATCAGCCTTTGACTTGAGTAATAATAATAATAATAAATGCAAATGATTGTTTATTGGTGCCAGTACACTTAAATAGGTTGCAACTATGTTGTGAGAGAGAGTTCATGCTGTTATCTTAAGATATCTGACTGAAGAGGGAGTTCACTGTGGTGAGGTGTTCCTTAATTTTATCTGCATTACTTTTACATCCAGGGCTGTCCTGCACAGACTTTTTGTGTTACAACTAACCCTGGCAGATCCAGGCAGAAAAAAATAAACCTCAAGAAATGTTCAGAGACACTGGACAGCTGTAGCTAAAACAACTGCAAAACCTCTAAAACCAGGGACATTCTTTAGTGAAATTAGGGTGCATGTGGAAGACTGTAAACCAGTGGGTTGTGGAAGCCTGTTACTAAAATTATATACCATTTTTTAACACCATTGAAAGAGCACTGCAGATGACTGGAAAGACAGGTTGGTCTAAATGAATAGGAGATACAATATTATACAGTCCTTAGGTTCTGAACATATTCACAGAAAAATCCAATTTATTTTAATTTCCAGCAGCAAAAATTGTGACTGCTACTGCCTGATTTTCCTGAGATACTGAGGGTTGTATCTTTTCAAAATAATACAGTTTCACTATGAATACAGGATCTTTTTTGCCTTGAGCTTTGGAAGTTCTATGATGTTTTTAAAAATATTTTCGTTCAGAACTCACTAAGATGGCTGGAATACAGTAGTTCCATTTGCCAGCCACTGAAATATAAGGAAAATTTCTGTCAAATCCAATCTTAAACATACTGTTGTTATCTTTGTTTATGGTGTGTAATTATAAATGTCTTCATTTTCTCCAGGAAGCCCACATAAGTTTCAGGTGTTTGTACTCAGATCTACACTTCCATGGTTCCATCAGACCCTTATGGCTCATTACAATGGGATAGGGTTTGGCTTCCATGTTTATAGAGGCAAGTTTGAAGGTGTGGCTGGAGCAGTGATGTTTCCCTGACACATCCCAGGCAAGGCAGCTCTTGGGAACACAAACAATTTTGTCTCCAAGGCCCCCTGCTATGGGGACACTGCTGACGCCCATGCTGCTGGAGGAGAGGAGGGCAGTCAGCTGGGCTGAGCTCTAATGCTTATGCCTCTGGATAGGTGAGGAGGTTAGGGCAGACACCTCTCTGTGTTCTTCCTGCACTTGTGGCTTGAAATGAGGCTGGATTTCTCTTGGGCATTTAGCAAGGAAAAAGAAAAAACCCTGAGCTACTTGGTCCTCTTCCCCAGTTATCTTCTCTTATGTGGTACTTGATATAGGCCCATAACTTGGGGCCAGATTTTATGGGAAGGAAAAGGGAGGTTCAATTTCGGTGAGATTAGACACTGAGATTGTCTCCAAGTTGATCATATTACAAGACAATTTCTTAATTTTTACCTCAAATTCTTTTTTTTTTAACTTGAATATTTGCTTGATTTCAGTATAAATTGGAAACCTATATTCTAAGGAGATGAGACTTAGGGAATTACTGTGTATGTTTGTGTGCATATCTGTTGGTCTCCTCTCTAATAACTTGAAGTCATGAATTAATTTGAATACATTTGACGATGAATGGGAATCTTGAGGATATGAAGCTCCTATAATTTCTGTGAAAAGAAATGTGCAGATTAGAAAAGACCTTATTAAAATTCCCATTTGTGGCAAGGATGATAATTGGAGTTCAACTCTTATTAAATATCACAGACTCCACATGGGAACTCAATTACAAATCTATAGACAATAAGATTTTGTTCATTTTGCCACTCACAAAGTGACCAGATTTGTAACAAATTATTTTAAATGCATCAAAACACCACTTAATACATTGATTGATAGACAATTTTGGATTAAACAACATATAAAATCCTAATGTTGTTAACAATACGCACAGGTAATTTAGCAGAATAACTGTCAACTAGACATTGATGCCTAATTAGGGTTAGACTGTTTAGGGTTCTGTATGTGCATTTGTTTGAAAGCAGGCAGAAAAGCAGCTCCAAATGCCCAGACCACTGATGCTGTGAGATGGTCTGGTGGCATTCCTGTGGTCTGGGGTGCTGCTGAGACTGTCCCAAGCTCTCTTCCTGCTCTTCTCTTCGCTCCCTAAACTCTATTTTGCACCTTTCAGCTATTATCATCATGGTTCTGCACTTGACTGTGGCACAGTATAATTTTCTGGGAGTGGATAAACACCCTTTGTATTTTTAGGTGTGTTCATATGATTCCACTTGCTACTCTGAGGCCCAAAGCAATATTGCCATGCAAGAATGTAAAAATACCCTGGCATCTTTCTAGTTGTCCAGCTTGCATAGAAACATTAATCTCCTGGATGACAAGGCAAAGATGCTTAGGTTTCCTGTCATCTGTGAGCAATATATTCACACAAGGACTAGACTCCAGTCCAAAACTTACGGGAGTCAAGATGAGTTTGAGCTGAGTATGACACTAGTCAGACCCATAACACTCAGCACTAATTTCACTTGAGACAGTGGGTAAGGCTCATAATAACTCATCAAAGACAGGACCAAATCACAATTTGAGCTCTATTAGAAATGAAAAAATGGAGGAGGTAGAAATGCTAGGTTTAATTAAATTTGCTTAATGACAGAAGAACCATTTTCAAATAGAGCTTTAAAATATGGGTCACTGGAAAAGGTAATAAAAATCTAGATGTAGCAAGCTTTTCTTTTAATTAGCTGCAATTTTTTTCAGACTGTCCAAACTCATCTTCTCCCTTTTGAAATGTTGTTTTGTTACTTAATGAGGCTTTTCTCATTGAAAATTCCAGAAATTGCTAAAACTTGTCTTTGCAATAAAAGCTGCCTCTAAATGTTTATTTTCAGTACACTTTTAATACTTTCAGGGAAATTTTGACATTTATTTGACAAGATATTTTTGAACAAAAGTTCTTTAAAAGATACCATTTCAGTCAGCCAAAAAGTATTCTATATAGTTTAATCAGTTCTTGTCACACTGCCTAGTTTAAAACATAATTTGAGATGGATGTTTGAAGCTTTTTCAAATAATCTCTTCCCATTCTCCTCTATCACTTTACCAGAGTTTCTGGCACTTCAAGATGTGCAATCCTGGGTCTTAAAGAAAACTGAATTTCTTTTACAGGAAAACGTTTTTCTTGTGGACACCAAAATTCTGCCCAAGTTACTCTTTAAGTGCCTATTATTGTGATAGTGAAATTGTACTGATGAGCCAGAGAGGAGACAGAATGCGATTGCTCAGATCTATCTTCCTTTTCTGGCACAGCTTTAAAACTAATGAACAGTGCCTTTCCTTTCTTGTCTGTCTTCTTGTCCTTGCAATGGAGGTGGCTGCTTTCTAAAGCTGCCAAAAAAGCAAGATGTGCTGCAGGACCTACTTGGAACTTGTATTTTCTAAGGACCTAGAGCTAGACTCAGTGCTCCAGGAAGGAGTGGAGGCTCAGGAAAACCTTGTGGTCTTCCTGCACTCATCTCAAAATGAACTGTGAGAAATTCAGGAGGACACACCAGAGCAATAAATAGGTTGTGCAGATGGTGGAGTGCAGCTTGGAGGGTGTTCCAGTGAAAAAACTGGAGATCAGAATTTGAACATGAACTTCAGAGTCCCCATGCTCAAGCCTTGGAACGACACAGCAGTGATGAAGAAAACTGCTTGAAATGCTGCATCCTAAGGAAAACAGGTTCCTTCTACTTCTTTAAAGGAAAGACTCAGTCTCAGAAAGCAATGAAAAGTGGAACTAGTAAGGAGTTTTTAATACAAGAAGAGAATGGATGTTAATGTGAATTGCCTGTGAGATTAACTTTACATGGCAGAATGGGCTATGCTTATAAAATACACATTTTAGTGCATCCCGGGTAAGTCTAAATGTGACTGAATAGAATTCAGGTATAATTAAAAAGATGTTTTGTAATGCCTAAATGCTGTGTGTAGTTTTTAAGTGTTTTGAGTTGTACCCAGACATCAAAGAATAACGTTTGCATTTATATCCTAACGTCATTTTTCCTAACAGAGTTCTCACCTTAAAGTTTGAGCTTGCATAGTTTCTGGGTATTTTCTTTATTGCAGCATTTTACTCTTAAGGCAGAACCAGTAATTTAAGGGTTTAAGGGTTTTCAGTAATTTTAATTTCTAGCAAACTGTGAGGCAGTCCTTTATTTTTCATTATGTTTATCATCTATGCTTTTTCCACTTTGTTTCTAGGAAGGAAGGACAATATAGGACAGGCAGAAAAGAAATCCCTGCTGGGCTTGGCAGGAGGAAAAAGGAGCAAGGAGAGGGAAGCACTCTGTGAATAATGAAATAGCAAAAAATGCTGTTGTAGCAGAGCTCAGAAAAGTTGAATTTCCATGTTCCTCCTCATGAATAACTTATTGAAGCTTTCCTGTTCAGCTGTCTAATATAGTCTACAATTGAATTAGGCAATGAAAATATGACTGAGGAAGTTAATCACCCTGAAAGTGTGTTTAGTCCAAGGTGGGACCACAAAAATATGTATGTAACCTTATGCGGGTAAGTTTTATGTCTCTAATACTTTTTTTACCCTCATTCTTGGTAGGCACAGGACAACGTCTCCAGCTTGGAGAAATGACCTTCACAAACACCTCAGGTCCCTCGCTAACCTAAAACATCCTGTAGGTGTCTTAGCTGGGATCACAGCTAAGCTTCAACCCAAAACTAAGAGAATTTTTTCTATCATTCCAGCCCAACTGTTGCATTTGTATTTTCACAGAGAAGGGGAAAACAGAAAACTGACTGCCTTCACTGTTGTGGAACCTCCTTCTACCTGTAGGTGATTTACTACTGTATGCCTTCCTTGTGTGGCATTTGAGAATAAGTACTCTGAATAGTCAGGACAGTAGTTGTATTATTTTTATACAAGTTACACAGAAGAATGTGTAGGTCATACATAAATGCTCCCAAGTGCAGACCAGGTATCAAATCCTTCAGTTGTTACTTCCTTCTGAAAAGTCAGAATTAAATTTTTGGGAATCAGAAGAACATTTCTATAGATTATTGATCATTGAAGAAAACTGCAAGTCTGTGGAATTTATTTTTTCAGAAGTTTTATTGTATTTCTGAGAGTTGTAAGTGTGAGGAGTTTTGCATAAGCCAGGTTAGTGCTGTGATAGAAATTGTGTATTCTCTTGTTCCTACCTTTCCACAAATAAGTAGTTTTAGAAATTGGACCAAGGGACATTTGACTTCAAAAGTAATCATTTACTGTTTGAACTTACTGAAATATTATGACTATATTCCAAAAGTACAGGGTGACATATCCTCAGTAGGAGAGTGGGAAGTAGAAGAGCAGTTCGGAAGTTATGAGAATGTAAGACTGAGTACAAAGCAAAAGAATAGCAAGCTTCTTGTTTTCCTCACAAGAGCTGGCAATATTTTAGGGGCTGTCTGCAGCTTTTTCTGAGTGCTACTGGAAGGTCAAAAATCCTTGCCCTATTATGACCAAAATATGACCTATTTTGCCTTTGAAGATGATTCTCATGCTGTTCCTTCCTGAGGTGCATCTGTGTTCTCTTTGGTGGTTGTGTTTACTCACTCTGCCCTATGGTCAGCAAAGATATAAGCAAGATAAGGCTGGTCTTATAATTGAATTTCCTTCCAACCTGGTGTTATTCAGTGGTTCCAACAGCAGCGTTCAGGTAGAACACAGCACAGATAAAGGATTTCTTGGAAAAAAATGCAAAACTCACAGGTAGTAGACAAAATCCTCTGATAAATGACATTAATGGCACATATTTGGGGTTTTGAATCTTGAGTTTATGATCTCTGTTCACTTCATATTATGGTGTAAGCTAAGGACCTCTGTGCTGTCCTCTCCCATTTGTACAACAAATTTTATCCATGTAGAATATTAGGATACTTTTAAGTGAGTGTCTATTTTGATAAGCCATTATCTGCAGAACATTAAGAAATATTAAGATTTCCACAGTGCAAGATATCCTTACAGCTCCAGAATTTCTTTTGTCTGGATGTCTAGGAAAATTTAGATAAGGATTATGAATTTGCATTGTTTTAGTCACAGCTCCTAATCTTTTGCAGCCTGCCTGTCTCTAACCATTCAGCAAGATACTTCAGCAAGAACTAAATCAGAAATATCTACCGTACATTGGTACTTTAGAGCTGGCTCTGAGCTCATGGTACAGCTCTGTTTCAACAACATACTAGGCTGCCAAATCAAGAAGAAAGACAGATGTTAATTTCCTAGGCTGAGAGAGTATGCTAGTGTTCAGTATGAAAAAAAAAATTTTTGCAGCTGTTAAAAAAAGCAATGTTGTAAAGAACATGAAAACACCCACAAATATCTTTTGTGGATAAATAAATTACCCAATGAGTAGAAAAAAAGGTTCATAAAGAAAAAATCCCCTCCCCACAGCCACTGCTGTTTCCCACTGAGAGTGTTTTTCTTTGTTCTAAGACATGCAAGGTTACAAGTGTGTAAATATATCATGCACTGAAAGGGTTAATGGAGTTTATCTGTTTCTTTTATACTCACAGGAAAATGACATAGGTCAATTTCCTGTAAGACAGAGAGCTGTATCACAACATGAAACACTCAGCTGCCAGTTTTACAGCAAGAAATGGAAGGAGCAGCTCTGTGAGAGCTTCAAAGAGAATAATGTGGGTGGGGAATTTTTACAAGCTACGCACAAGCTCAAAAAATTTCTGAAGAAGTCAGTCTTCAGTCAATGATCTTTCTTTCTGAAAAGTACATGGGATTTTGTGCTTTTTTCTCAGTGATGAATACTTCCTTCCCAGGATACCCTTAATGACAACATTGGTTGGTACTACAGAGACGTGAGATTAATAAAAGAAAAAAGATTGCCTGGTAATATGATCGTAAGTATTTTTGAGAGAGGGATCTTGAATGAAAAATTACATGTTTGAATATATTCTATCCTCTTGTGTTTTCCTATGAAAACTGAGTAACTTCATAAATTGTTCCACAATTGCATTTTCTCTTTAAATGTTAGTAAGGTGTATTAATAAATATAAATAAAGTTTATAAATAAAAGTAGCAGTAGCAATAGTAAGAACAACAACCAATAATTTAATGCATAACTCATTTGCTGAATCAGAGTCATTAAAAATTCTGATTAGTTACAAGCACTCTGCAGTCAAAAAATGGATGAACAGGTAAATAAAACAAAAGCAATACATAAACAAGTGGAGAAGGCTGGTTTCAGGGAGGTAACACACCTCTGAGAAAGATCTTTAGGCAGGAGAGTGTCACACCTAAAGTTGCAGCTGGGAGCAGAAACTCATTGTGTACAGATGTCGTTATAACCAATATCACTATGACCAACATCACTATAAGCACACTTCTATTTAGCTTTTTAAAAGAAAGGAAAAATGGGGTCTACCTTTTCCAGGCTGAGACCCTGGAAACTGATGGCAGCAGGGAGGGTAGGGTGTTTCAGTGCCATGAGGAGCTCCAGGGCTCCTAATCACAGCCTTCTCTAAGTGGCAGTGGTAGAACTAGTATAATCAAGCCTTGAAGGTCTAACAGCATGTGGTGCCAGCCATCAGGTTGTCTTGGGAAACTAACTAGTAATTATGTACCTAAAAATCATGTTATTACATCACATCTAAGATGGCCTTCTAACACAGCTTAAGGAGAGGCTGTGGTCTTCAGTGGGGCCATCAGTTTTATTTTGAGTCACAGCCTCAACAGATTTCTTCCCTGTTGGAGGGAGGGATGAAGTAATATGTCTGTTTTATTTGAAAGAGAGCAACAAAATCCTGCACTATGAAAAGTTACAGCTGCATGTACCAGCACAGTCTCTTTAAAAAAGGACATGGTAGCACTGAGGACTGTGAGATGAGGAGCCCTTCCTCACATGGCCTGTCCTGTGTTGGGTTAAACAGGATCGCACTTGTGTTTGTTAAAGGTAGGATCTGGATCATCTACATTTCTGGAAATAGAGAAAAACAAATTAAAATACTCTAGACCAGAGCCTTTCTCAACTGCAAACACGTATGATCAGGGAAGTAGCATTATACCTAACTAGGCTGACAGTGTAGCAAAGTATATATCTCATCTCTATCTCTATCTCTATCTCTATCTCTATCTCTATCTCTATCTCTATCTCTATCTATCTCTAT
>VZRF01011474.1:12671-50761 GCA_013396875.1 Vireo altiloquus | reverse complement strand
ATATCTATCTATACCTATATGTATATATCTATATCTATATCTATATCTATATCTTTATCTCTATCTATATTTATATCTATCTATCAATCTATCTATTTATCTGTATCCACGTAGGTTGTGATTCTGTGAATATTCCAGTATTTCAAGCTACCTCAGCCTAAGAATGGCTAACCTGGGCTAACAGGGCTCCTTGCTAGAAAGTGAAGTGAGATTCTTCAAATGTGATTCTGTTGGAGGCCTGGGCTAATCAGGGGCTAGAAGCCATCAAATTGTGGGTAGGTATTTCAACCAAGAGGAACTCTGGCACAGAGGAGTGGTTGGAAAGCCCTCCTGGGCACATCCCTGCTGTGAAATGCAAAGCCCAGGAGAATGTCTGGCTTCAGCAAAGACTCCATAAAACTCGGCATAGAGGGGCACAGCAGGGACCAAGGTACCAGCTCCTCCAGAACTGCTGGAGTTTTTGCTAAGGCATCTTAAAAATCCTATTTTAATTCAGGGCAGTTTGGTCCTGAGGCAGTCCTAGTGGCAGGGAAGTGATAGGGCCAGAAGCCTCAGTGAGCAGAGCTCACAGGGAGAGATGAGGTGGCAGGAAACCAGGGGAAATGCTGCTCCCTACTTAGTGAAAGTCTTTTGAAACAGATACATTTCCACGAGGCCTATGGTCATGATAAAATTGCACTATGTTGCTGGATTCTTGAGCAACTCTGTGCGATGTCTTCAAGTACAAAAGCTTTAGTCAGAAGCAAAATGCCAGCACATTGACTTAGAAGTGGTAAAACAATTTTTTTCCTGTCCCTTCATGTGTTTTCCATTTTAGGATAATTTTTTCACTTTCTTCGTGTGCAGCTGTGAGGGCTTGCAAACTTCCCTGAGTGAAAACTGGAACTATGACGTTACTGCAGAATTCTTGAGTTCAGGTTTGCTAAGGAGAACACCCAATAATACTTCAGCGTTGTGCTCTGCCCAGCAAAATGTAGCCACTACACAACTTCATTCTTTTAGCTTGTGTTCCCTTTCCCTGGATTCTCCTATCCTGCAGTTAGAACAGGTGTCAGAGTAGAACAAGGAAGATCTGGTATTAGCCAGAACATTTCCCTCTGTCATTTCAGCTCCATGCAGTAGCTATCAGATACTGAGCACAAGTGAAACTTAGTGGGAGATAGCCCCTTCTAATAATTTAAAACATCAGACAACTGTGTTGCTGTGCATTGGATGTTGCAAAGAGATAAATTGCTATGAATTTCCAGCTTTCAGCATGCAAAAGAGCCATTTGTCCAGAAGGTTTGCTGCCAAAGCAGAGCTGGTGAGATGGAAAGGGATCATCTAGCTGGGAGAGATGAGACAGATCAGTAAAACCCCTCAACCCAAGGGAAGATAGTTTGAGATGAGGAAGCCGGTTGCAAATAAAAGTCCATTCCTCCTAGGACATGTAAAGACCTTGCTCAGTCTGCCCTTGGAGCTTGAATGTGATCATTGTAAGCATGTACATGCACATGGATCTATCCCTTCCGTCTCCACCCCAGCCTATGATGGTCTTTGCTGTAGGACTGTGGGCACTTCTCAGAATGCTAAATGTGTCGATGAGTGATTTTGAGGAAAAATAAGACAACATCAGACAGAGGATCAGTAGATCTGTAAATTAAGTTATGATTCCAGAAAATGTAGAAGGTTGCAACTCACAGACACACACACACAGACACACAGACACAGACACACACACACTAGGATGTATCTACACTCTAGCAAAAAATGAAAGCCTTTTGGTATTACATGTTAAATGTTTCTCTGAAATTTCAGCCTTTGAAAGATGGACATTTATAAAGCACAGTCCAAAACTAATAACAAGAAATGTGTTTAGTATTTTCTTGCCCTCCACCTAGAGATCCTCTTTTCCAAGTGACATAGCATCGTACACAAAATCTTAATTTCTGAAGTGACTCATGAAATGCATACAGGCTCTCTTTATGACTTCTTCACCTTCTTAACAAAGAATGCCAAACCACTGAACGTTAGGAAGCATTCCTACTTCATTTCTTAGAAGTTTTTGCTGTTCCCCTTTCTAATGAAGGCTGCCGTTACAGTTGTATGTCAAGAATGATTCATATAACACAAGATAAGTTTACATATGCCTAACTTTGTGTACTTTCACTATTCATGTACTTACACACTCATTCTTGTTTTAGATTTTATTTAATTCCTGTATAAGGATGTGTGTCCATTTACTTACAGACACACAATTTCTCATATTTCATAGACTTTTACACATAACATATGTTGCTTGGGCACTTGAAAGCTTTATCTTAGAAAAATCCAGACATTTAAAAAAGAATTCTAAAAACCAGTTTGTCCAGGTACATATATTTTTGTCTCCTGTATGTCATACTACAGGTTGATAGCTTTATTTTACATTTACTGCTGTCCTAATTTTACTGGTTTGAGCAATTGATAGTAATTTGTATAGTAAATCATTTTCCCTGGTGCAACAGATGGTGACATCACAGATTTCCAGATGTTTGCCAGCACAGGGTACTGGGTTTTTCAAAATCCTCATAAGAGATGTCTAGGGCAGAGTTTAACTATTTCAGATGAAAACTAGATTTGAGGAGGTCTGGATGCATGGAAAAGGTCAGTCCTTGCTCAAGATGTACTGCACATGCAGGTGAACAAGTAGGTTAATGGAATCCTTTGTTGCCAGGATGTTCCAGGGACAATCATTTTAATGGACTTTGGACTTTATACAGAAGCAGTGTGGTTCTGAAGTCCCTTTGGGCTTGAATGTAAGCAGGTTTAGATCTTTGACAAGGGATTAATCTCATGAGATGGACTTTAATAATATTGATATCTGTGTCTGTGTTAGTTGGATTCTCTGTACAGTATGTAAGTGGGAAGAAACATACTTTTTCTGACACAGTTTGTCTGGCCTGGTTTAGATTTCTACTTTAGATGGAGATGATTTGTAATCTAGAAGACCTATTTATCTCCATGACTATGCAGAAAATCTATTCATTTACCTCAGATGCTCAGGTCTCCTTATGCTAGACACTACATTTTTTCAGGGGAATCCTATTCTCAGAGCCCAGATCAAGTCATAGGTTAACCAGAAAAGCCCAAGAAAGTGCACTAATTTCAGCATCCTCCTGAAGCAGGGAGATATATAGGTACAATAATTGACATCCAATGTTGATTACCAACTTTAGCAACATGAACACAATTCCAAAGTTTTTGTGGAATTACTCTAAAAGATTTCAGGTGTGTATTTACTTAAAAAAAAAGATTTCTTTTAAACATATGATGTTGCAGATGCATACTGTAATATGATCCAAATGAGTCTCTAAGATTCCACAGCTAAAAAGTAAAGAAAACATGTGAAACCCATTTATGAAAGCTACTACATGGACTTTATCAATTTGCAGGTTAACTACAGCTGGCTCAAATGCATCATTTGAGTAAATGTACCTGTAATGATCTCTGTTTGCCAAAGGCTAAATAAGGAGAGAGGCTGGACATCTTCTGGCACAGTGAGGGCATTCTTGGCAGGCAGTGACTGCAATTAACTGATTAGTTTCTTATTTATGAAGTGCAATGCAAGAACATTTATCTTGAGGTGTAAACATCAAATCTGTGGATATTTATATGCAGAAGTCCAAATTATGATAACTATATTTAAGCCCTGAAAGGCTTGTCATATTCAGGTTATCAGCTTTGTTTGGAGTTAGTAGACTGGATTTACTGCCCACTTGTCCACTGCCATAATCTAGCAAAGCTGCAGACATAAAAGGGTGGGTAGAGATGTTTCTGGCACTGCACGCTCCTGAAAGGTCCTGTTCACTCTTTCAAACAGGAAATGCCACTAAATTTTATCAGATTTTTAAAAACAGGACTGTGTTTTAGCCACAACACTTGTTCTATGAAACAAAATTACTATATTATGACTGACTTCTGAGACATGCACATGCACACAGGAAAAAAGATTAACTATTTTTTTAAAAAAAGTCTAAAATGTCTAGTTTTTGAGTCTAACTTCTAGCAAAAGTTAGAATCAAAGAATCATAGAATATGATGACTTGGAAGGGACTCATCAGGATCATCAAGTCCAACTCCTGGCCCTGTGCAGGACACCCCAAGAATCTCACCATGGGCCCAACAGCCTTGTCCAAACACTTCTTGAACTCTGTTGGGTTTGGTGCTGTGACCACTTCCCTGGGGAGCCTGTTCCAGTGCCCAACCTCCCTCTGGATGAAGAATCTTTCCCAATACCCAGTCTAAATCTTCCCTGACTCAGCTCCAGCCATTTCTTTGAGTCCTGCTCTGGTCACAAGAGTGAAGAGATTAGTTTGTGGAGTAGAGTGACCTAGAAGGACTTGGAAAAGAAAAGATGCTTCATTCCAGTCAATTACATCAATGGAGATCTGGGATGCTTGGTTTCTTCTGGGGGGTAGGCTACTAAGTAAGGTAATTTTTCCATTAAATACCAAACACATGTGTGATTTTTAATTTAAAATCACAACAATAAAACTTAAGGGTTGGGAGACCTACTCCCACTTATTTTTTAAAATCTGTATGAGTTTTCCAGACTTTTTCTTTAGAACAGATTTGCTAAGAAATTACATAAAATAAAGCCAAATAGAAAGAAATGTATTATCATCTGGAATATATAATTAAATGCAACACTGATGAAGTAGGAAGCTAATTTTCTTGCAGTGTATAACGTGGCATTAACAACAAACAGTGGTTAACTCATTAGTTGAGTGGATTCCTAAAAATAGTTGGTTATTCAAACACGTATTAACTAATGTCTTGTGTTCTTAATACTGAAGACCATGGGATACATACCATAAAAACAGCAGGTTTTATTTTGTGTGAATTTTATGTAAAATTAATAAAGATTGACTGGAGAGAATTAATGGATTTATTCATGCTGTTCCTACAAATATACAATAATGTATCTATTGAAGACTCTCACTTGCTTCACTGTAACTTTGGTAAAAGCTGGATCCAAATGTATGAAGACAGAAAATACACGAACTATTTCTAAGAACAATGAAATATATATCATATATATACCTTGGTATGACACATGCACTTACTCAGAGACACTGTGAAAACATACTGTTAAATTAAACAGAAAATCTTGTGTAATCTTACAATGTCTCAAAAGCTAGAGAAATTATATGGAAACAGATTTCTGTATTTGAAGCAGAAAATCTCATCTGGTATTCTTTTTTTAAATTTGAATTGAACTTGGAACTCAAATAAATTTTTTATTCAAAATTAAAAATCAGGTCTCAGTATGACAAACTAGTTTAAACTGAAAGAATATGGAGTCTTACCCAAGTGCACTTCCTCATGTTTCTCTTCAAGAAATGAATCTGATTTTTGTAGTGTCCTGAAGTCATTTTAAGCTGAGAATCTCATTAAACAAATTAGTGTGGGGTTGGTTTGATAATTCTTTAGGGAATGGTACAAGGAAAACCTAAAACCTCTCGCTTTTACACCTTTCATCTTGAAACTTTGTGTGTTAATATGAAATTACTCAGGGTTCTTACCGGCCACAGGGGAAGAGTGTGCTCCCAAACTTTGCTCTCAGAGAGGACAAAGTGATGCCTTCCTTTCATTTCTCCTTGTCTACAGGCCCACAATAGTGGTTGTGCACAAGGAAGTGAGAACTGCTCTGTTCCACATGTCAGAAGACAGTGCATCTATTCTCTTTTCGTGAAGCATTAAGTGTAGTAAAAATAATTATACCTGTTCTCACTACTTGTTTTTATTAGTTCACTAATAATTTCTTGAATACACTTATAATTATTTTATTCCAGGAGCATGTCCAGATAAAATATGAGGTATTTCAGCAATATTCAGTGTAAGTGGAGTTCTCAACATGACATGAAGTGTCCTACATCTCACTTTCATTCCTAGTGCCCTACTCAGCAACCTGCTTTTTTGAAAAATATTTTAATGAGCTTTGGAAACTTTCCTGTAGTCATAGAAATCCTGATAACAGTGCTTGGCTTCACGTGAAAGAGGAATTTCAGCAAACCTAATGGGACTATTCAAAAGTTTAAGGTAGAGTAAATCTGTTTGTAGGATCAGAACCTGAATTTCTGCAGGATCCATGGGGATCACTGTGATGCACAGGAGAAGACAGTGAAATGATTTTTTAGATCCCTTGTAACAAACCCTTGAGAAATGCTATTACCTAAAGAATATTTACCTCTCATGTTTGGCTGGTAATCTGTTTCATTCTTGGGACCTACATCTGTAATGAGTCAGGTTTTTTTTTATTTTAAGGCCACTAAATCACAGATGGAAAGAGAAGGAGGTGAGAGTTATTTCCTTTGGATAACTGCATGTCATTAAGTTCCCTTAAAACTCCAGCTGTTTCTTGTGTCCCAGGGTGGAGTTGTTTTACTGTGTGATATATATGAACACTGTTCAGTGATCATTCTGACTCATATGTTTTCATCTCTTGAAATCTGCTTATATTAATTTTTGCGGCTCTTCATGCTTTAGCCACAAAAAGAAAAAAAATCTAAATCAAGTTTGCCCCCACACCCCAGGCAACAATTTAAAAATAGTTATTAATTTTGTGTATAGTTATGAATGAATGTATTCCTTTGCTATTACTGCAGTCTTAGAGCTATGATGAAGCAACATGGCTTACACAGAGTGGACTTAAAATACATACAGAAATAATGACAAATGAGAGCTTTGACTTAAAAAGCAACATATTTTTTAGTGATTTTAAGCCCAAGGTGTCTGGAACAACATCTCTGGTTTTGGCTAAGGCAGGTTGGAGCGCTGCTATGAATCATCCTGGCAATTCTCAGTTGATTTTGTACATTAAATGGGGATTCCCACTGAACAAGGGTAATTCCAAAGGAGTGCTTGAAAGTGAATTTCTGCATCTCAGCAGATTTCTGATCTCAGCCCTGTTGTGAAGATCAGAACTTTATCATCCTACATGTGCATCTGCTGATATGTCCTCTCTGACTCTCACTCACATCCCCTCTACCTAAACCTGGGGGGACACTGAACTGCACAGTGGGGGGGAATGGTACCACTTCCATGTAAGAGTTAACTTCTTACTTTCATACTGTTTTCCTCATTGCCCATACCTTTTTCTCCTTTTCCAAAAATTTTCTTCAGAAATAATAAAGTAAAACTCTTTTCCATCTCACTCCTCTTGGCTTCCTGAGTTTTTTATCCAAGACACTTTCACTCATTTACCAGCAGTCCTGGTTAACCCAGAAAGGTCTCAGTTGACTAGAAATTGGCAAATATGTAATTTATCTACAAGATGGGCTGGAAGGAGTATAGGGGGAACTACAGGGTTGTCAGCCTGACCTCAGTGCTGGGGAAGGTCATGGAGCAGATCATCTTGAGTGCAATCACATAGCACATGCAGGGCAACCAGAGGATCAGACCCAGCCAGCACTGTTTGTGAAAGGAAGGTCCTGCCTGACCAACCCAATGGCCTTCTATGAGAAGGTGACCCGCTTAGTAAATGAAGGAAAGGATAAGGATGTTGTCTTACCTGGACTGTAATAAGGCCTTTGACACCATTTCCCACAGCATTCTCCTGGAGAAACTGGCTGCTCATGCTCTGGACAGGTGTACTTCTCACTAAGTTAAAAACTGTCTGGATGGCCAGGCCCAGAGAGAAGGGGGAACAAATCCAGTTGGCTGCTGGTCACAGCTGGTGTATCCAGGGCTCAATACTGGGGACAACCCCGTTCCATACCTGTATCAGTGATTTGGATGAGGGGATCAAGTGCACCCTCAGTCAGTTAGCAGATGACACCAAATTGGGCAGGAGTGTTGATCTGCTGGAGGGCAGGAAGGCTCTGCAGAGGGATCAGGACAGGCTGGATCAATGGACTGAGGCCAGTGGTCTGAGGTACAACCAGGCAAATTACTGGATCCTGCCCTTAGGTCACAACAAGCCCCTGCAGTGCTACAGGCTGGGGCAGAATGGCTGGAAAGCTGGAAAAGGACCTGGGACTGCTGGTTACAGCAGGTGAACATAGGCCCAGGTGTATTCAGGTGGCCAAGGTATGCAATGTCATCCTGGCCTGTACCAGTGATTGTGTGGCAGCAGGACCAGGGCAGTGATTGTCCCTCTTTTCTGAGCACTGGTGCGGCCACATCTCGAATCCCGTATTCAGTTTTGGGCTCCTCACTACAAGAAAGACATTGAGGGACTGGAGTTTATCTAGAGAAGGGCAATGGAGCTGGAGAAGGATCTCGAATAGAAGTCTGATGAGGAGCAGCTGAGGGAGCTTAGGGCACTCAGCCTGGAGAAAAGGATGCTTGGGGGGACCTTCTCACCCTCTACAACCCCCTGACAGGAGGGTGTAGCCATGAAAGGATTGGACTCTTTTCTCAGGTGACAGGTGAGAGGACAAGAGTTGTGCCAGGAGAGATTTAGGTTGGATACTAGGAAGAAGTTCTTCACTGAAAGAAGAAATCAAGCAGTAGAAGAGGTGTTTAAGCCACCATCCCTAGAGGTGTTTGGAGAACATGTAAATGTGGCACTTCAGAACATGGATTAGCAGTGAACATGGCAGTGCTGGGTTTACTCAATGATCTTAGAGGTCTTTTCCAACCTAAAAGATTTTATGACTCTGTCTGGTTCCCTCTGCTGTCAACATTTCAGTGACTATGAAGACAGTCAAAACTGTCTCTGGAAATTTGGCTTCTGAAGAATTTTCAGAATTCAACAGACATGTGAATACTAGAGAAGACACATTGAGAAGTAGAAAGCAATCAAAATTGTGCTGTTTAAAGCAGCCTTTCAACTGATAGCACTTTTAATAGGAGCTCTTTCTTTGGTTCCAAGAAATAAATTAGGACATTACCTCTTAAAACTAAAAGCAGTTAAAGAAAATGTGTTTCTTATATGTAAACCAGATGAAATTTCATTGAAAAGCTGAATCTGAGCAGATGAAGTCATGTCTGCTGCAATCCTAATCTATTGATAAACCAAACTGAAAATCTGGATGATCATAAGTGAACTGAAGCATGTTAGAGTACATTTGCTTCCTGTTTTTTCTGTATCTACTTTTCCTCAAAAAACCCCCAAACACTGGGTCTCATCCTGAAGTGCAGCTGAAACACCTCTAGAGTGACTCATTGCATGTGGAAGCTCTTAGTGTAGACATAGCTGATAAACTGGTGAAGAGAATGTTTGTCCTGGCACAGTACTTCAGGCACTCATTTCAACTCAATCTTTGCTTCAAGGTGACTCTTCAGACCTGGAGATGGAAATTTGTTGATGATGTTCCAGTTTATAGCAGAAAGATTAGCATCAAGTTTCTCAGTTTGTCTTGTACTTTCTTCCGTCTAGAGCATGGGTAGGTACGTTAGCCTCTCTGCTGGGATTGGAAAAACAAATACATTACTTGTGTGTCCTTGGCTTTCAAAGGACTTTTATATGGGTGATAATAATTTTGTTTAGGTTATTGTTGCTAAAGATGTATTTGCTTTATTTTGCTACTCCAAAAAATAAATATTTTTCTAGAAAATGGATATCTAAAAGGGTGGCATATGGGTTTAACCTATGCTACCTCATGGCAGAGGTACTACCTTTCATTCAGGAAGGAGAGTATTTCAGTGATCTCAAAGAACACAATAGGGAAGACTATTTTAGGGAATGACTGACTTCCTTTAACTTGTTCTTGAAGACAATGGATGAGATACTTCTGACAGCAACTGCTGGATCTGCCACATCCAACTGTGTTGGAAAAGATTCAAAGAGGAATGAGATAATAACACACAAAATACTTAGTGTACAGCTTCTGTAGGAACAAGCATAACTCCTTATATTGTTTTAAGAGCCCTGTTCTTTAGGAAGTGTTGCCTTTGTCTTCTGTCAACTATAGGATTTAATATCTGGGGAAATGTCACTATGCAGTCTACAGGACAGTCATGCAGGGAGTCACGTCCTACTCCAGACCTGAAAGTGCAAATTGTGGCAAAAGGGAGTGATGGGCTCTACAGGCAGGTTTTGTGGGAGCTGGCTGGGGCCTGGGGCAGACATTCCAAATGAGAGAGCAAGCTTGACGTGGCCTTAAAGTCATTCACAGTTCTCTTTGTAAACCTTTAGGAAACAGGGGATACTCAAAAAGTCTGCAGGAGGGTAGGCACATCACAAAGGGAATCTAGGCAGTTACAGTCTTATCTTTTATTACCAAAAAATACCAAAACAGATATTGAAACAAGGAATTTATAAACTTCTACAGGTTCATTAAGGACAAATTGCATCAAGCAGTTTCATTCATGAAGGTGAACTTGGTTTTGTGTGAGGAAAGATGCTTGATTTTACATTTTTGACACTTTCTTACATAACATTGTCTTAAGTAAACTGTAGAAAAATTATCTAGATGCAACTACTGTAGAGCGCAAAACTGGTTGGAAAACTGTTCTTACAGAGTATTAATTAGTGATTCTTCACCAGAAGAGGAGAAGACATTTTCATTTGTGTCCATGACGAAGAAATAGAGAGCATGACTTAAGTTTACAGATGACACCAACTACACTAGAAGATAGCATTAAAATTCAAAGTGTTCCTGGTAAGCTTGAGAAAAACATCTGGAAAAGGGTTCTAAGCAATAAAGACAAATGCCAGGCTGTGCCTTGAAAGTCAGCTTTCTGGTATATTTACCATGTGTTCATCAACCATCATTTCTTTCAATCCTCATGCTACACAAACAATACAGAACAATTTCAGAAAATTTAGAAATGAACAGCAAGAGTAGTCTACCTCCTAAAATATGTGACCCATGATGAAAGCTTGAAGGATCTGGAGTTGTTTAGTCAGGAAGAAAATGAGAGAGGCAGCAGTTCATCAGTTGTGAAAACCAGAAGAAACTAACAGAAAGAGGAAAAAAATAATCTGTTCTCTGTGTTCTTGATTGCTAGGAGAAGAAGTAATAGACTCTGAGGCAGAAGAAATCATAGACTGATGTAAAGTTTTTAAGTTAAGAATCCTACACAAAACTCTAAATAATTTCCAGCAGGGCATGTATCTTAGGCTTATGCCTTATATAAAGCCATTACTTGAGATTTTTCAGATCAGCGGTTAGGAATAATACAGCAGAAGTTCTACAGCACTTGGGGCAGGTGAATAGACTAGATGGTGTCTTTAAACCTATTTCTCTCCTGGGTTCTTGGAGCTTTTGATAGAGAAATCAGAAGTTTCTGCTTTTATTAGTCTTGAATTCAAGAACTTTTGTGCTTCCTGTGTCTCTTTGTTTAGAAATCACTGTTTTTATCTTGCTCTAGTTGGGGACAGTCTTGCCAATATTAGCTTGTATTTACGTACTGGTAAAGCAAAAAGCCTGTCATGGCTGTGTTCCTTCTGACTCACCATTATCAGGGCCTTATGTGCATTAGTAAGCCATAACCCCCTGACCAGCATCACCTGGGGCTTCCACCCAGACCTGTGGCTCCAGGAGCTCTCTGTAAGCTCAGCCCCAGGCCTTCTCTCCCTGTTTGAGCTGGGATCCTCAGCTTTGGTACAACCTTGTGTTGGCCTCTCTACAGAGCCTTCTAAGCTGGGAGACCACATGCTGTGGAAGGCAAATTTTTCATAGCACAAATAAGTACTGTGGATGAATATCAGGACAGCAATAATTTCTGTTTAGACAGGCAATACATATATGTGGTTTCAATTCACCTCTTCTAAGTGTAAACCTCTGAAGTACTAATTTTTATGTGACTACTTTGAACTTTTGCTTATGCCATGCCTATCATCATGGTCCTGAAGTAGTTCACAAAAGGAAGGGGGCAAAAAAGGACATAAAGAATAAAAATCTTAACATGGAGGATATATATTAGATTATAAATTTCCCAATCATGTCAGGACTTCAAAAACGCTTTTTTTTTCTACAATTGACATCAGCTTGGAAATAACCTATGACTTCTCTGGATAGAAGAGATCAGTACAGACTCCTGATAGTAGTATTAATCACATTTTTCACTTCTGTTATGCATACTCTTGGTAGTACAGACAAAGTGAAAAACTTTGAACTAAAAGATTAAATAACAGGTTACATATATAAGGTAGAGACCTAAATTTGCATTTAAAAGCACAGGCATTAAATTCCTGAGGGAAAACAGAAAAACTGCAAACAACAAATGAAGCAATGTAGTTGTATTGTGAATTTCAGTGTAGTACTTTTCAAAGTTCTTATTTAACTTGGAAGTATATGCTTACTATTTTTTCACTCTTTAAATCTTGTTTGTGCTGAAACTAAAACAATTAACACTGACATCTAGCAGACATGTAATATTTATATATTTACTTTTTTTAAAAAGGCTTGAAGAAAATGAGAACAGAAATTATGAAAAAAACCCTAACTAACCCTTTCTATACCTGAATGTTCCCTTTCCCCGCCAGTCTTGGAAAATATTACTTGAGTTGTTTTCCTTCTCTTTATATGTTTTGGGTTTTTTCACTTTTAACCTCCTGACTGTAAAAGAAACCAAATACTCACCAGAATTGAAAAAAAAAAAAACCTTTGAGATTTACTAGCTATACTTCAAAGAATGAGGAAACAATGGAGAAGTTAGGAAAAAACTGCCTTTAAGGGTTTTCCAAGGAAAGTTATATCAATCTTTATCAAGACAGAAACTGGCAATATTTGTATTTTCAGGTATGTTTTAATGCTGAACTACTTGTTAGTGTGTGTTGAATTTTTGGTCATCCTGGAATGACTAAAAGTGTAGAATTAGGAAGCTTTTGGCACTTGTCAGAGCCCTGCCTCCAGGGAAATCTGGCGTCTCATATCAAACTGTTGATTTACAATCCATTTATAGTAAAAGGTTGCAGATATTTTTTTGATCTTGCAGAAAATAAAACTGCAAAATATCCTCTAAAATTTCTAAATACAGCAGTATAAATGATGTTCAAGAAGATGACACTGATCACTGAGGAACAGTAACAAACAAATGGGAAAGTTCTGGTCAGTGAAGAAATATATTAGGTTTCATCAAGTGTGGCTGTTTTAACAGATATCTGATTGCACTGAGTAAGACTTCTTTTACCTAATTTATTCATGTGGTGTTTCTTTTCTAAAAATAATAGGTAAAGATAGTTCCTACCAGTAGTTGATTCAGCCTTACTTTCTTATAGATCTATATTAAGATGCAATTAATTACCCTGTGGCTGACTGTATGACAGACATATTTTCTATCAAGAAATGCTCACTGGGCTCTTGGACAACTATTTCTGCATAACTTTTCATTTGTATTGCTTCCCATTTCTTTTAAGAGAATAAAAAAACAAACTTGCTCCTAATATGGGTTTCCATTTGGCAGCTTGAATAAGATGCCAGGCCCTGCTGAGCGCCCAGTGTTATAACTATGGACAGGGATATCACACGTATGATATCCACACTTCTGCCATAGTAACTCTGGGCTGAGGGAGGCACAGGAAGGTCTCTTGAATCTGCAAAATGAACTATCAATGCTTCCACCAGGGATTTCTAAGCACCTTGCATCTCATATGACAAGGTGTGAGCAATGTGTCCAGGTCTAGTATCCTCAGTAAATCTATCACCTGCACAGTCTAATCTGTAATGCTGTACCCTGCATCCCTAATATTCAGTATTCCTATATTCTCTAAACCCCTTTTTTATTCTTCCTATACTGATACCACCAGTGCTTTTCACCTGTATATATTACTGATAATTTTGCAAGTACAATTGACTAAATTGCTTTAAAATATTTTTGAGTATAAAAGTCCCCTACAGAACTCCACATGTGCTCATAGCTCTGCTCCATACACTAAAGAAGAAAAATTTGGGGGCAACTCTGATTAAATTTTATGGGGAGAAAAGCCCTGTACCAAAATGTCAGGAAGATTGCTCATAGAGTATATTTTTTAAAAAAACAGAAGCTCCTGCTTCTTGTCTGTGAAGGGTCACTTTCCAGCCCCTCTTAGGATCGCCCTTTCTACAAACTCTAATCTATCTTCTTCCTCATCTTTAATAATTCAACAGTACCTTTTCTTTCCAAGACTAGCATTCCTCTTTAGTTCCTCCTGGCTATTAAAACAGAATTCTCTTGCTCAAGTGATTCTCTGTTGAAAGTTGCTAGTATATCCTCTCCTCAGAATTTTTAAATGGATTCAGTTTTGATGATTTTTCTTACTGAGAAATCCCTCAAGTAGAAAAATACTGCTTTTTCACAATCTAAAAATGGGACCTCCATTTTAGCAAAAACTTTTCATTTTGGCAGTTTTGTTCCATATAATAAGTCATCAGCTATCATCAAAAAAAACCTCAGAATTTTAGTCATAAAACCTCGGTTTCTTTTCTTATCATTTTGCCAGTCTGTGATCAGTAAAAACAAAATTTTGCAAGTTGATCATCTTCTATTCAAAAGTTTTGTTTTAGTTATTTATGGTAATAAGTGGCCAGGAAGATGCATCAGTTGTATTTGAGGACAGCTTTAAGAGCTGAACCTGTGATAGCTGTTAGATTACATTTGATAGCTGTCTGAAAGATTACATTTGGATCATAGGGCTAGATTAACTTTGGAATGAGATGGATATTTCTGGTTAGTCCTCCACTGTTCTTTTAAACATTCAGTAATCAGTGTAGGAAGGATTTCCCCGATAGTAATTAGTAATTTGGAAAAAGTGTCTGCACCACGGGAGCAACTTTTCAACAAAATTTCCTTTTAAATGTTAAACAGTCTGTACAACAAGTGAGTGAAGGCTTAATCATAAGTAAAGTATCACTAAAAGGCAGCTTGGGGAGCTGGGTTGAAGCCCAACTACCACAGAAATGCATACCACATATAGTTCTGGTATATGAAAGATTATTTTTGAACTTGACAGCCTTTTGCCTTTCTCATAAGCTGATGAAAATTCAGTCTGTTAAAAAATCAACTTCTAGTGTTATTAGTGCACAAAAGTTCCCTTTACCACAAAGCTACAGGTGCTCAGTCTAGACATGGTCATGTAAATACAAATTTCTACCTTTGGTTTACCTACTGCAATTATCTTTGGATCTGAGTGATTACTTTTGTCTACTTAAATACACACTAACAACAGCCAAGTTTCCATGAAAATAAAGATACATATTTTGGTTTTTTGCTGATTGATGTCTGTAGTCTATCCCACTGATAGGAGCTTTAAAATGAAACAATGTTGTCAGACAAAAAATGCTGAACCAAATGAAGTGATTTATTTGGAACTCTTATGGGGTGTTACTGACAAGCTGCAATTGTGAGTTTGTCCTCTCCTACAGCTGAAGAAAAAAAAAACCATTTCAAATTTGATAGCAATATCACAGTATAAATATGCTGATTATTGCAAAGCTGTCAAAATTATCCTGTATTAGTAATTTAATCAGTGACTAAAGGGGATTACCTGAAATTTAAATACTAAAAATTTAATCTCTCTTATGTAAAAAGGAACCTGCTGCAAGATCAAGTATTCTGAGCATAAAAAAATGTAAAATTAAGGTTTTCTCTGTATGTGAAACCTTACTGCTAAGCAAGACTCTTATGCACATATTCTTTGAGGTATTGTTTATTTTTATTGTTCCCAATTTATGCTTTTTTAGTGAGAAGCTATTTAATGTTTTATTAATATCACAGTGTGATTCACTGCAATATTTACTCTAATTTGCCTTCTTTGAAGACAGAATAATAACTCGTGATCTTGATTATTGGACTATGATAATTTTAATTATTTAATATACTACATATCTAGAGATGTAAAAATATCAGCTTGTTTTTTACAGAGGGGAAATTGAAGTACAGTGTGATTTTAGGTCCAAAGTGTTTCAGTCTTGGATGCCAACTTCAGGTTGTCTGGAGCTTGATTTTTATTTATTTTATTTATTAAATGCTTCCAGGCATTTAATGAGAAACTCATAATTAGTAGACACCTGAGAAAATAATTTAAAAGCTTTTCTGCTCAGCTGATGAGTCTCAGTGACAGAGGTGGGGATAAAATGTGATTGAGTGGGATAGATTTCAGCAGTCTTACTCAAAAGACCATCTTGATTCCAACTTCAGTTTACATCTCCCAGTGTCAATGACAAATCAAACCAAGGTGTTACGAGCAAGTGATTCTTTTGCTGTGAATCACTGATGTGTTCCAAGAGATGATTTGTACTCTATCAAAGAGAGAGGTAGAAATCCGTACAACATATGATAGTATAATTAAGACATTTACAATGCATTCAACCAGGAGAATGAAATAAATGTGACAGACACCACTTTAATCCTCGCATTTCTTAATTTTAGCATAATTAATTTTACACCAGTCACTTTAAAAAATCCAATTACACATAATTTTCAAGGTCTTAAAACACAAGACAAAGAGCTAAGAAAAGAAATTAGGGCCTATAGCAATACACAACTATCAGGCCAGTTGCTACTCTTAAATCACTGACTCATACTTCTGGCATTTAAGTTAAAAGCAACTGATAAAACGGACCTATTTTCTGTGTACTGGTACTAAATTGGTGTTAAAACTTTCATTTGGCTAGTGGATTTCACACTTTCTCTCTCTAATATCAGAGGAACTTGACCTTGGAAATTTGAGTCACTGATAGGGGACCTAGAGTATTTCAATATGTTAGAATTTTGGAATTCTTTTCATCTTGATGTTCTTAGAAATTCTTTAGCATTTCTCTCTGTTTTCTCTTTTTCTGGTCCTAGATACTATTTGCTTGAGGCAGAGACAATCTTTGTCTTGTGTACATGGTACTCAGCACTATAGGATTCTGGACTTGATGCATCCGGTGGGGGGCTGCAATTTTGGTATATGCTACTGCAATACAGTAAACACGTATTCACCTTTCTTTCTGAAAATTAGGCCTGGTCATTCACCAATGAAGTGTGTTGCATGGAGATCTAGCACACTANGTTGTTCAGAAAAGTAAAAGTGGCTGGAAACATACCTCTACAGTGGAAAAATCAGTCTGTTTCTCAGAACACCTGAAAACTCTCCCTTTCTGTTGAGTTTGTTATTAACTATCAAATATTTTAGATGAGCTGTTCTTCAGAAACCTGAAGACATCTGATATTAACCTAAATATTTTTGAACAAAGACTTTAAGCTGCATCTTTCTGACAATAATCAGTTACTTTTTTCTTCTGCATAAGCAAAGAATATTTTATAGTATTAACATCAAGTTTCAAGATATAATTCCTATCTGAACTGATATTCCAGGGACAGAAAGGCCGCAAAAAAATTGTTTGTACTCCAATTCCTCAACGTCAGGATCCTTAGATAACAACCAGAATCTGCTATATGCTATGGTAGCTGGCTGGTGAAATACAGATCCGATAGTGAAAATAAGGGTAGGTGGATCCAGAGGGGCCTTTCCAGATTGGTGAAATGATGGAGCCCTCATCCAGAGGTTGGGGTTCTGACTGTCAAGAAAGGAGTTCACAAGCTGAACACAAACACGCAAAGTGCAATGAAGGAAAGGACCAACCACATCCACAGTATTAGCAAAAGTGTAGTCAGCAGGCTCAGAGAAGTGATCATAATTGTTCCCTTCTCTTTAGTACTTGTGCTAGACTACTGTGGCCTGTTTGGGGCTTCCACTGTACAAGAAAGACATTGGCATACTGGAGAAAGTTCACTGGAAGACAACTGGAACGAAGAGTGTGTTGGAGCATGTATTGTACCGAGTGCTGGCTTTGTCCTCTGTTGAGATGAGAAAGCTGAGATGGGGGGATTTTACTTGCTGCCTTCAGATAGTGAATGAGCAAGTATAAGGAGGATGGAGCCAGACTCTTACTTCAGTTGAACAGTGAAGGGCTGAGAGATAAAGGGCATAAAAAAGAGTACAGGAAACTCCAGTGAGATATTAGGAATTTTTATTCTGCAATAAGGGTATTCAAGTACTAGAGCAGATGTTCTAAAGAGATTGTGAAATCTCCAGCCTTGGAGGTGTTCATAATTCAACTGAGCCATTGGCTCTGAGTTTATCCTGCTTTGAGCAGGCCTCCGGAGGTCTTTTACAAGCTGCACAGATCTATAATCTCTAAAAAAATCTCTTTGCCTGGGCAAGATAAACTTTTAAAGTAAGACTCATCAATATTTTTTTTACTAACAGTCATCTGTTGGTGCTGAGGGTTGTAGTATAGTAAACATGCTCATCTACCTGTGATAAAGGTCTGGGTGATCAAAGTGAGAAGCACTTGCACACTGAACACTTCTGAGTGCAATGCAGTTTGCTGATACCATGTGCCACAAACCCTTTTTTTTCTGGGATAGCACACCTTTGAGCCACAGTTACAGTGATTATAAAAAGGGAGTAAAGTCTTCCAGTCTCAAGCAGCTGCTTTATTAAAATGATGGTAGAATGGGAGTCTTTGATCTGTATTTTCCAATCACATGAGTCAGTACAGTCTCTGTATTGGGACTGTTTTCACTGTTGGTAAAGCACTCCTGTACAGAGCGAAGGAGTCAAATGAGTTTTTCAATTTCCATTTTAACCACTTGTCCCAGCTGTGTATGACAAATTACCACACTTGCTAACTAACTAATAGTACCACTTGGCACCAAAGACTATTCAGTGAAGCAGCAGCAATATCCTCTCAGTGAACAGCTGTAATTTCTTTACCATGGTAAAAATTATTGAATGGTATTAAGAGTTCTACTCTCCTGAAGTTGCTGATTCAATCTTTTCTCTCCAAATATATTTTTCCTTTTTCATCAAAAGAGAAAGGGCTATCTATAGCTGAGTGGTCTTGGCAGTGCTCTAATGTGCCAGTCCTTTCACATAAAAATTAAGAACATTTAATATATTGTCATAGGAGATGGTCAGGATGGAATGGTAAACACCTTACTCCTTCTATGCAGTAACAATTGCATGTGCCTTCTTTGTAAGGTACTAATCTGCTAAATTCTCACATCATGGCCTCTTTTCAAAACATCATCGGAGGACCCCAAGAACCTGGCCACCCATTGCTCACACTCTAATTTCTTTCTGGTTTTTGTGTGGGTGTGTGTATTAGCTCTACGGAACAGATAAACTATGTAAGCCTTGATCTTATGTGGTCAGGCTTGAAGCTCTCAGGACAGAGAAAAATTGCCAGTTTCTATGTTTGGACTCTAAGGTAAAACAAAGGAAGCCAGCAGTTTCCTTTCATACTGATTGATCTGCTGGTGGCTTTTGATTAGATCTGATTAAGGCTTTCTAATATAAACTGAGTGTGACCACAATGAGCTGAACAGACCAAAGTCTGCAAAATTGATATTTTCAGTGCTCGGGTTTCAATTTCGTTGCATTTGCTTTCCATTTGGAAAACTAGCTCAATATTTAATTTCAGACTGAATCTATCTGAATGGAAACATGATGATTTGTTGAATTGAGTTAAACAGTTTACATTCAGGTCAGATTGTCTGAGTTGATGTGGTAGCTCCTGGAAGCTGCAGTTGTGGGACAAGTAAACATATGTCTTGATTCTCTTAGGGAGAACAGAAATTGAAATAAGTTAGGCTGACCATGTACTTTATCTGCTGGCATCTTCAGGTCCAGCTAAGAATCACAGATATTTAAATTCATCCATTTTGAATGGTACATATATGTACAAATGTATGGATTTCTAGGAGAAAAATGCATTAAAAATACTTTTATATATAGGTAAATATATACATTTACTATACTTGTATTTCTATAAATGTAATAAAACATATTTTTCTTTCCTTTGGGAAAGCATGGCTGGAGCCCAGAGAAGTAGAGAGGTCTACAAAGTAAGAATGTCTTTCTCTTTCCAGGTATGCTGTCCTGATACATAGTGTTTCTATTTAGATACATGGCTATGCTTTATCTGAACTGTTCATGTATGCACGACTATTACTGGCAATCCTGTGCCACAGACAGAGACTAGGACAGCTAATATTGGGACTTAGTTGAAGTAAATAAATGAATGAGTTTATGTTCCTAGGACTTAGTGCAACAGAGCCACAAGATGGCAGGAGCACCACATCAGCTTCTTTTCATAGCACTTCCATCCTATTTTCCTAGTTTTTTTATATTGCATTGCAATTTACTTAGTTTTGATGGATTTAAAAGCCAACTCAGTTCAACAGCAAGTAATTTTAAAGGTTTCAGGTCTCTTATTACGTATGCCAGAATCCAGAGTAAATGCAATAGTAACATCAAAAGCTTAAGTGTTGTACTAATGGAAGAATGAGCCATTTTAACATCCAAATCCATAATATTTTCTTCATTTAGAAAATAAATTGTATCTCCATCATATTTTCAACTGCTTAAGAAACTAACTTTTTCTTTCTTGATCAAGTTCATGATGTTAAAAAGTTTTAATGGACTGAAAGATCTCTCCCAATATATTTCTCACATTAGAATTTTGGGAAAAAAATGCAAACAGCTCCTTAAACAAGTTAATGAGAGACTACTATAATCTTTGTGCTACTGGAGGAAAGTGCACCAGGTGCAGAGCTATCAGAGTCTCGCACAGAGCTAGTGCAGATGCGGAATGTTGCCCACAACTTGACAGGTGTAAACAGTTTTGGAAGTCTTCAGCAGAGCAAAATTAGTTTTAAAACCCCCCACACTCTTAAAAATATTAAGCAGCTATTTAGGAGGCACCTCTAGGACATCTGTGATTTGAAGAAGTGTTGAAAATAGGAAGGGATCATTTGCGATCAACAATTTTCACCATTTCTAGGAAATGGGCTCAAAGTTGACCATGTGATTAGCCTAGATGATTGCCATTATACAAGTACTATAGCAGAACTCTATTAAGAGGTCGGAAATTCCAGTATTTGTTGAGTCTTCTTGTCTAAGCGTATTCTAAGTACTTCACAGGTTTTTCCTTGTGTACATGGATACATACAACGTCAAACTGAAAAATCTATCCATAAGCCCTCCTAGGCTCCAGGGACTGAGCAGGCTTTCCCCTGCAGTTGTGGATGCTCCCTGTCCTTCTGCTCAGTTCACTGTGTGAGACCAAGGTCCTGCAGGACAGACAGCATGTGTCCCATGTGTCATCAGAGACTGCACAGAAAGATTATGTAGGTGGTACAGAGAAAAATAAAAACTGAAGTGGAGGGAAACCACACTCATGTGAAAGAGAAAGGAATATGATGGGGGTTTTTTTGTTAGAAGGACTACCAAGCAGTAAGACGAATTTTAAAGGAGAATGCAGAAAAGAATGTATTACACTGCTTAGTAAAGCAGAATTAAAAACCACATTAAACATTTGCAAGGGTGGACTGATGGAGCCAATGCAGAAATGTCATTGCATGTAGCATCTTAGGAGTCTGTGAGGGCTCACTGCTTCTGTCTAACAGAGCCCATCTGCCTTGGATGATACCACTCACAAATGCAGGTATAAGTACAGGTTTTATTAGTTTTTTTCCTCAATAGGTGAAAGTAGTTTTACATGCACAAATATGGTCCCTTAACTGCAGACCATGAATGTGAGAGGCAAATTGGCAGCATACTATTTGCTGAAACCACTGGACTCCTCAGTGCTCCTCTGAAGATGTGGACTGGTGGAGGGAGCCTGACGTATCTGCCCTGCAGCATTGTGCTATCTCTTGGAGATACTGATGTTCCTTATCCAGCCCCAACTCAGTACTCCCTGGAGCAAAACCTTTGCTCAGGCATTGAGCAGCAAGACAAAGCCAGGGTGATTCCCCACTCCATGGTATGTACAGGCAGGCTCTAAAATCTCACTCTTTTTTGTATTAAGATCCTGTTTTCAGTTTCTTAGAAGATTTCCCAGCTTAAAACGTTCTCTGTGAAAATGCCCATGCAGACTGTCATTTTTTTATTTGTGTAAGAGATACGACTACATGGTTAGCCAATTTCCCAGAATGTAAATAGGGGGAAAGTACATTTGCCCTTTAAAAAGCTCTTAAATGTTTCACTGAGAAGAACCAGAACTTCCATGTTTGGAATAAAATTCTTTTGGGACTTGTTTTTGAATAAGGGCATTGCCTTTTTTTTTAGAAAAGGAGATCACAATTGATTAAATTATGCATAACTAAGAAAATCTTGCAGTACACTTGCTGGTCCATGTACGTAGAGGAAGACTTGGTAAGCCAGATTAACTACATCTACTTCCACTTAGTGTTATACAGGCTGATAGCTTCTGCCATTGACTGGAAAGGAGGTAGCTCCTTGCTAGCAACAATGCTCAAGGAATGACACTTTAGGATCTGTAAATCTTGATTCTAAATTATCTCCTCCTGATGCTTTAAATGGCTACCTAGAAACAGAGACTAGACAGGGATAAAGGAAAAAGGTGGTATTTATTTGAAAGGCTTTCAAATGTACACTTTTGGGCTCCAGGGGGTCCTGTCTCAGTGGATCCCAAGATGGACGACAGGTCACAAGTTCTTCACACTTTTATATCAGCATAAATTCACCAACCAGAACCCAACCAATGGTGTAATTTCCCCAAGCTTGCCTCCCTCTCCCCAAGATGAAGGTTTACAGTTCTTGTTCTGGGTGTCCTTGGAGAGCAAGCTAAAGAGGTTTGTTATGTCTATCTTAGCATAGAGAATAGCCCTCAACAAGCTACAGGAAACTTCAGAGTTACACTAGCAGTACAGGATTTGAAAAAAATATAAAAGTTAAAACCTAAGGCATCACTCCCTTGTCTTTTACCCTGCCCCTCTCTCCCTCTGCTTTCTGTTTCTGTTTGGAAGGGTCAGCAAAACTAAACTTGTATTTCTAAGAAGCTATGAACTAGCTCAGACTAGTCCTCCCAGATGTCAAATCAGGGGATTGCTTCAACATGAAACATTTGAGGAAGCTCTATTAAACAGAGATGTGAGAGAATTTAAAGTACTAGGATGATCAGCATAACACCTATAGATAGCACCACTTCCTATGGCAAACATAACTAATTTGACAGAAAATCTTAACTTTTACATTTATAAACTCTTAGAGGCCTCACACAATAGCTTTTTTTTGACCTTTGACGCAACTAAGGCATGTGCATGTACATAGAATTTTTGTGTTTGTCTACTGCAATCTATTTATCTAGCTATCTAGTTCTCTTGGCATCAATAAAAATCTATTCTAATACAAACCCACAGCTTTGTATTTCTTTGTAAAGTGGACAATATAAGTGATAATTTTGCGAGCTGAGAAAATCTATTTGAAGGTTTTCTCTTGATGGCAGTTGCTTCTTGAATTTTATCTTTTTTAACACAATGCAGGATGCTATAGTACACACCTACCCAGAGGGATCATAATCCATTTTAGCTGTTCAAACAACATCATGCTATTAAAGGACTTTTGATTTCAGGGCCTTCTCACTGTACTGGACTTTTTTTTTTACTGCAGCAATATATTTTGTCTAATTCTAGTCCATTTTATACCCACTGTGTGCTATAATCCCATATTATTTACTGTGAGTGTTGCATATAATCATCTGCAATTTGTATTGTTACATTTATTTAACATATTTTAGAACCAATACCTAGATAAATGCTAAAGAAAAAGCAAAAATTGGCCTGCTCCTTTCTGTCCTCCTCTAGTGTTTCAAAGGAAAAAACAATCTGGAAATTGGGGGATTGACCTTTTCACCTTTATCAAATAAAGGCTCCTGTTCGTGAAAGCTGTTGTGTGATTTGGCTCTTTATTGAACTCCCAGATACATATATTTATACAATACATACACATGATGTGGCTGCTGCAGGCATCTTGATTTTGTTGTTCTGAGTAGGTGGCCTAAAAGGAATCCAATTAGAAACACAAATATCTATGAACATATTTGAACTTGTTATTTTACTAAGCATTTGGAGGAAGAAAGATACAGTGTATACTTTTACTGCCTGCAGTGTAGTTATAATCCCAAAATGCATACAGAAAACTATATAGCATTAACTGTAAAATGGAATTATTTCCATCACTGAACAGGATAATGTACCAGGCATTATTCTTTGGGTCCTCCCCTCTGCTTGGTTTGTCATGTCATGCTCTGATAGGCCTCTAGAATTACAATGTATCTTTTTTGCATGTGTGAGGAATTTAAAATAATTTGAGTTTCGTTTTTTGAAAGATTATGATCTTTTCCTGATATTTGAAAAAAAGTGGAATAGTAAATACAGAACTACTGAATAACAGCTCCTCTCAGCCCATCCTTAATCCTTATGGAGACTCATGGGAGTCCATACTAAATACAAGGTTTCTTTCTGCTGCCTTTGCTTATGAAACCAGATGAAAACATGAAGATATACAGGGAGATAAAATTCAGACATTTTATGTCTTTATCTCTTTTATGGAGCATGGAAAAGGCAACATCAACAGCGGTGTCTATGAAGAAGATTTCCAGGAAACAGAAGACACCTGTAATCTGTCACACTTAGTGACAACCTTCCCATAGCAGCCCCCTTTATACTGAAAATTCTTCTATCTAAAGGAAGTTTGAAAATACTGCACTCTGCCAGTCTAGCCTTGCACATCCTCTGGACTGAGGATCCCCAGTGCTTTTGGCTCTAGTGAGACCAATTGCTGATGGGTTAGCCTCAAAATATAAATACCCCACCAGATTCAGGGAATAAGGAAAACTACCTCACCCATTGGCCGGTGCGGCTGTACGCTAATTTGGTCTGTCTGGTTGGCCTGGTCCCCCACTCTGCCCCTTCCTTCTCCCCATTGGTTCCTGGTCCCTCGCTCCACCCTTCCCTTCTCCCCATAGGTCATTTTTATATCCCCCTCCTTCTCTCCACCCTTGTGCCCTCAGATTATTGGCTCTGTAACCCTTTGTAAGTCTGCGCCCAAATCAGGCACTCTGTCTTTGCCACTAGACTCTCTTGAAGAATAAAGTCCTTTGGAACTCCACACAAAGGGCCCTCCTGATTCTTTGTCTCTGGTAACACATGGGCGATTCCAGCTCAGGTGGGAGCGTGTGCTCAGTGCCTGTCATCACCTCGGGTGCGGACAGTCAACTTGCTAGTGCCAGGCTCTAGAAGCCAAAGTGATCTCTTGCCAGAGATGCTTTTGCGACTCTATCCCACTCCATACCCCCCCAGAGTGCCCTGTGTTATTTACCCTGGAAAAAGAGGCTGGAAAGGGTGGATTTACAATTCCTTATATAGGGAACAGCCAAAATGCTGTCATACTGAAACATTTTTCATGTTGAAAAAAGACACAGTAGTTAACAGTGGGTAATTTTGAAATAATCTCTAAAATATGGGTTTTTTCCAAATAAAAAAAGATGGTTTGTTTGCTGCACTTGAAATTCGTCCATGTCATAGAAGAGTACTGATGAGTAACTGAATATACAATTTTATTTGGTTTTGACCTTTAAAAAAAACAGACTCCTTCACAAGATATTAGGAAGATTAGCCGAGGCTTGTTAGGCAAATGAAATGAAATAACATCTGTATAATTGATCTGGAGTACAGCTGGACCAAATACTAATTTCTTGATCAGTGAATATTTTCTTACAACCTTCATCCATCCCACAAAACCCTGTGCCTCAAATTACAAGGAAGATTCATAACCCTCATTGAAAACCTCCCAGAACCTGAATCCTCTTTGTAGTAGTGTTAAAGATGTTGTGATTCATTTGAAACACAATATTCTTATGTAAATATTTTTACATTTTAAGCATTAGTTCAGAGTTGTCAGTCAGACACCATGTATGTGGACACTTGAGAAAGCCATAGGTCAACTTCCCTCTTGGTGTGGTGAGGGTGTCCCATGGAAGTTCCTCTAGTAGTCCAGAATGCAGAAGGAATGGGCAGTTGGAGCTGTCACTGTGAGGGTGCTTTCACTGCATCTGTAACAGGACACAGCTGATGCAGCCCTTGAGGTCAACAATTATAAACTGAGAAATGGACACCTGAAGTGCAATAGAAATTGCTAATAATCATGCAATTTACCTGGTCTCGTACATAATATAAGAAAGATCTAATAAACTGAGATGTTTAAGGGCAAGAACTGCTTGAACAGCATAGACTGTTGTGTTTTCCAGTGATTACAGATTTGGAAATGTAGTATTACAAAACCATGGACCTGATATTACTCTGGGGCTGATCATTACTTAAGTCAAACTAATGGAATGTTTTTCACTGGTGTGAGGGAGAACAGTCCATATTAAAGAAGGCAGCTTCATGAATACCAGATTGTTTTTCCAAAACAACTGAATTTTACTTCTTCACTGGATTTTTCTTCTACAGTGTACTAGTTTGAAAGCAAACCAGCGGGAGATTCGCAGTCAGAACTACAATTTAATAGGAAAATTAAAATAAAGGCAATAGTACAGAAACACTGGCTTAAACTGACAAAGTTAGAATACAACCTGACACCCTGTTGATCAGGGTGGTGTTAACAGTCTGATTAAATCGTGGCTACAGTCCTGTTGGAGTGATGGATGTGGTTTTATCAAAGCCGTGATCCTATAGAAATATCTGGTCCTTCTCTGGAGGTCCAAAGGTGGTTCGTGCTTTTGTCCTCTGAGAATCCAGTGGTATGCTACCATGGTGTTCCAAGCCTCAGATTATATACAGATAGGAATATTCAGTTCTTGCCCTCAGGGTGGGGCATCTCACAATAGGATGATGTAATTGAGTCATTCTATGAGACTTTGATGGCCCATTACAGAAATGGTCCCCCACAGAGTGGCTGCTGCTTCCCCAGAGGGTGTTATCAAGTTATGTTATCTGAGTCATGGAGAAGATAAAGAACATTGCCCCATCCATTTTAACATTGCCCCATACATACTTTTGGTTACATCTTGCATCGTAAACCAAGACATACAGTCACCCTCAGTAATGGAAAAAATAATCTAATATTAAACATCTGAGACTCCAATTGCCCAAAGGAAAGGAAGGAACTGTAGGAGAGGAACCAACATTTTCAGACTGGAAGATGAAAAATTCTGGAGTTTCTTCAAACCATGATGTGTAGTTACAGATTGGGAACTCCACTTTTTGTTAGCAAATAAATCCAAAACTTCTCTTGCTCTGTTTCCTGCATGAAATTGGACTGAATGAGAAAATTAGAGGGTCTTTCCTCTTCCTTGTGCCTCTCATGTCCAGCTCTCCATTTTCTGTGAGAATGCTGATTTGCCCTAAATCCTTTTAGATTATTTAGATTATTCCCTTCTGTCCATGGTTTTCCTAAAGAGCAGCTGATTAACATCCACAACATTCTTCACCATCCACAAACAATGAGTCACATAATTTGATAAAGAAAAAGCAAAACTGCTTGTACACCTGTTGATTTTTAAAAATTTTTATTTGTATATAGTTGAATGATCACTATTCATAAAATCACAGGATTTAGTTGCTGTTTGCTGCTTACCTCTGTCACCAGTATTGTAATACGCAACTAATTTGCTGCTATATAAGTAATAATAATATTAATTAAGAATACAAAGCAATAATCTCTTTAAAATTGCTTCAGATATTTGTCTCTATTGAACTTAAATAATTGTAATTTAAAGCCAACACTTATTGCTTGTAAACCTCAGTGTACTGATGCATTTTTTCTTTAAATGATTTGTTTGGTTCACCCACAAATGTAATATTCATTCCTAAGTTGTAACCCTCCCCCTAAGTTGTTGCCTATCACCCCCTCCTCGATACCATATTGGTTTGTGTTACTTAATCCCTCCTGCCTCCCATTCCCATTAGTCCCTGAGATGTGTTCTCCCCCTTTACTCCTCCCCTATCACTATCCCATTGGCCCAAGCCTTGTATCCACCCCCACTCTAGAAAACTCTTAAGCTCCTGCACGAGGCTCTCTTGCTCTCTGCCTCAGGCTGCCTCTGGCTTGGCCTCTTTTTCTTTCGCAACCATGGTCCCCCCAGGCGTGAGACCCCCCAATAAAAGATCATCTAATTAGCTCCCTCAGAAGCTGTGTATGTATTTTGCTGTCTGCGTACTGCTGTTAGCTGATCTGCTACCTAAAGACTTCTCTCCGGAAGCCCTGGTAAGGCTACTGTACACCACCCCCCCTTTCCTGAACCCAGGGGTATGTTGCCTCCAGCTCCTGTCGCAGATAACTGAGTTATAAAGGGCAGGGGCGACTGCAACACCTCAGAAAGTGCAAAAATCATTCCAGAATCATGTTGCTTAATGGTTTTTTCCACATATTCCTCTATTTGCTGTGGTATTAGTCTGCAGCATGCTGCAAAGCTAAAATTAATTCTGCAGAGAATTATTCATGTTCCTGTTCATATGTCACAAAAGAGAAAAACATATGGTTACAGAGTGATGTTGTCCATGGAAAAATACCATTTAGTAGTAAGAAAATCACCCAAGTATTCTAACAGGCACTGTTCAAATGGCTTGGGGCTGGTGAACAATGACAGTCTGTGCTGTGCAGCACAGTGTTTTATTACATTATAAATTCTCAAGGCAGTGACATCAATATTCATCTTCTCTAGTACAATACAGAAGTCATTGCAATTATGAACAAAGCCTTCCACAAGTACTGGGTTGCAAGTAAAAAAAATCAATATTAACAATTTAAATGAAAAATGCTAAATGAAAAGGGTAGTTAGTTGCTTGTGGGATCTGCCCAGGCATTGCCCTGGAGAGAAGCCTGCTGAGATAAGGAGATTGCACAACTCCCTTACAAGACCTCTTTGGAGATAGCAGACTTTTAGATGATGGCAAGAGAAACTAGGTCCACAGTCCTCTGGAAGATTTTATGGAGATCCTTTGTAACCCATTGGCTTGTACTCCCTCACACCCACCCCTGGTGTCCCTATAAAAACCCCTGTATCTGCCCCTAGAACCCTAGGGGAGTTCTGTCCCTGGTTCCCTTCGCTGGGTACTTGATAATAAAACTACCTCCTGTGGAACTGCCGAACAGACCCCTTGTCTCTCTACAGACCCCTCGTCTCTCTCTCCCCAGCCCAGCCTGGGGTGTCCTTGCAGGACAAGAGCTGAAATCACTGCTGCGCTGAATCACTGCAGCCTGCTGAGCCAGGCTCCCCTGCAGAGAGGCACCCTGACTGCTGAAGGGACATCGTAGACCTCCTGGGAGTTTGTCTCTTGCAAGGCATGCTCTCTGGATCGGTCTCAGCTTCCTGGGTCTGAGCCGCAGATCCCCAGCCGCCAGCGGCAAGAGTTGCTAATGCAAATAAGAAAATCTTTCAAAATGTGCCAGTTCCTTATTTTCCCCTCTTATTTATCCCCTCAGCTCAAAGGGGAACAAGGGAAGGACATTATAAAGAAAATGTTACCTCAGTAGCCTCATATGCCATTCAAAATTTAGATGCTAAATTTCAGGCCTCTGTGGATTGTGATTGAATTAGTTGCTTAGAAGTATCAGTTACCTGCTTCTGCCTTGAAACTTGTATGTTCTTCCCCCTTTCCTGAAATTTTTACAGGACTATTGTATACAGCACCTCAAAAGTGCCCGGTCTCCTAAAACGGGAAATAAAACATGAAGATTAGCAAAATGTAACTTCCTCCAAAATCTAATGTTAAATATATTCCTTACTACAATTAATTATAGCCACAAAATGTAGAAAGAAAAAAAACCCAGACACCATAATTTTCTGTGTCTTTCAAGATCACAAACAAGTTCTTCTGTTGTATCTTTTTGACTGTTTTGACTGAGTTTATATGGCTTGTGAAACAAGGAAGAGGAAAGCTGAGGTAAATTATATGAATTTTAGAAGGTGTAAGAGTGACAAAGGAAACCAGTAACTCATTGTTATTCAGTGGACTTGAGGCAATAGGTAGACTGGTTTACTCTCTGAAAAGCTGTAGAGACCATTTGTTGCTGATTTTTGTGTTGGACTCTTTTAAGGCCAAGGTTCATTGTCCTGGATCTTTCTTGCTCCATAATCTTTAATCATCTAATGGCCTTTAAGATCAGGGGATTCTGGCCTGGCAGTTCAGAAAAAATGCTGGAAATTTCCTAACTGCTGTATTTCTGTTTATGGTAAAATAACCTTTAGAATGGAGAGATGGCTGAGATGTTAATCTCGAAAGTAAGCAACACATCCATGGTATATGATATGATTCCTCAACCAAAGACTCTGGATGGCACAGAAGAAAATGAGTCATTTTCTTGTGGCAATACACATTCCTCCAAAATGAATGTGTAGTATTAATCTGCATTCTCTCTACCTCTCTCTCTCTAAAATGAACAGTGAAATATTTTGACCTGTAAAAATTTTCTGTCCCTTAAAAGCCTTTTTTATGATAATCTTTGAAGATAATGACTAAACTAAGAAGGTAATTTGTGACCACATAGAGTCAAAAGCAAACCAAATGATAACCCACTGTCCCAAAATGTTACTATGAAGTTAAAGTTAAGAGTCACAAATTTCGGGTGAAATCTATGAAACAGGTATGATTACCTCATATACCTCACAGCAAGTATTTTGAAGTCTGCTTAAAGCACAGAACCTAAATTCTGAAAAAATATGTAAGTCATTAAATATATATAAAAAGAAATTCAAGCAACTTCAGCACACAGCACTTCCTTGTATATTTTCTAGTTCGTGGGGAAAATTCAGTTCCTTCTTTGAGAGATCACCTCATTTGCCATTGTCTTGCTACCATTACACAGTTATGTCCCTAGAAAGTATATCCCCTTTCTAAACACATTTCTGGGAGCTGCAGGTCTGGGAGTCTGATTGCTGATTGCTACAGGCTGTACATTATTTCATCTAGTAAGGACTCCAAAGTTTTTGCACTGTTTTCCTTTCCCTTATTCTTGTGGAAACTTTCACTAGCTCAGCCACTGTGCTGTAGTTCACAGCAGTAGGACTAGCTAAGAAGCCATATTTTATGAAATTTGCAACACCTGCACTGTTGTCAGAGAGCGTTTTTTAACCCACTGATAAATGTGTACAATTCTTCCTGTTGCAGAGAAGATTTGTGTCTTCTCACATGTGTCTCAGGACTATGAGCTTTAATAATTTCATCTCTGGAGCTCCAGAGTGTACTAGACACGGGCTTTGTATGGATTGATTCTCTGTAATTCTGCTGACAGTGTCATCTGGAAGAAGTTCAGGGTCTGCTAACATTCTGTTTAGGTGGCTCTTGGATGAGCATATCTCCTAGGAGCTCTTCAGGAGTGACATTTGTATTCTTCATACTTTCTGCCCTTATCAGTTAGTCTAAGGAAAATAGTTCCTATTAATGATTTCTTCACTGGTTTTCTGAAGTAGCAGTGGAGAGGAAGAGACAGCAGGGTTTCTGTGGTTTTTATTGTAAATTAGCTGAATTCCAGTGAGATAATAGTGATCCTGTGGGAAGCATTATGCTAGATGTGCTCTCGACTACATTAGGTACTGATGAGTGTATGAAATGCTCAACTCCCATCATGTTTAAACCTTAGGAAAGAAATTTCTAGAGAATCCTCATTCTTGATCAGATCCCTGATTTTAGAGTTCCTTGATGACAGGCTCAATCTGTGACAGAAGAAACCTGCCAACAGAAGTACTTAGAGTTAGTAGTATTTGAAGTTGAGGAGAGACAACAAAACCAGTATCATGGTGAATGCAAAGGAAGTCAAATTATTTCTGACCACTTATAGAGATTTTTCTTTTTACGAGGGCAGTGAACATGTGACTCTCTTATGATGTGAGTCAGAAAATTGGATAGAGTCACCTCACTTCTGAACTTAACTGTATCAGCTTCTAAAGGACTAAATGACAACTCAGGTTATGCTCTCTTCCCAAGTTTAGCTTTTCTTTTCTAGCTATTTCTCTGCAAGGTTTCTTCAATCAAACAGTTCAGCAAACTGCGTGCTGTCGCAGCAGGCAGCGGTGGTTAGTGCCATGACCTTCCCCGGGAAGCATCCTGAAAAGGACACAAGCCCTGGGTGCACAGGCACTGCTGACCTCGCCAGGAGGGATTTCAGTTCCTTGTGAATCAGCTCTTAGTGCCTGAGGGCCGACACAGAAGGAAAGGATGAAGCCCTGCTGTGAGGTTCCATTCCTTTATTGAGGTCTGACCATGAAGGGTCTCAGGGAGCAGTAGGATGCAGGATCTGGCTCAAGGGAAAGGCAGGGAGAGCATGGGTTTAATGTAGGGAAGGCTGGAGGCAGAGAGAAGGCAGGGAGAAAGGGGACAACCGATTGGAAACAAAAAATCTACAGAATAACAAAGCATGCTGGGAAGTGGCGCCACTGGCTCACCCTGAGCTAAACTGTGTGGCAGCTGTAGGGATGCCTTCTGGGGATATCAAACCTTGCTCTCTTGGGTCTTGCTCCTCCACAGGGCACCAGCAGTCCCCTCCACTGAGGGGCTACCTCACAGTGCTCTCCACAGTGTGCCCTGTGTGTACTGAGAATTGTGGTGACTGGTACCCATATTAACAGTAGCCTATATATAATTCCAGGATTTTTTCCACCCTTTCCTGGGAAATATTTCAATAAGGTATTATACATGAACTTGAGATATCATTCCGGAATGTGTCTTTGAATGTGTGTTAAACCTCATTTTGAGGAAGCAAAAGAGATGTAAGCAACTTTTCCATGAGGGTACTAAATTGGATGTACTGTTTTCATACATCTACAATGCCTCATTCAGGGTTTGAGGTTTTATCATGCACACTTCTAAGAACAATCGATACAGAGTGAGATCACTGACAACCAGTGTCTGTTTTTTATTAAATCAAGATGTGAAGATACTGAGCATAGATAGTTGGAATATCAAGGAGTCTGAAGGAAAGATTCAGAGGTGATGAGTGCATATTTGTTCCCTGTTCCCCTACTTGTTTAAGGATAGTGTCCTTTGGGTCTGCGACTGTGTGGGTGTGATAATGGAGAAAGAAAGGAGAGCAGTGGAATGAGTGGGAAGCTACGTTTGGGTGACATTAAGCCCAGATGGGAATTGTGCAGACTAGAGACACATTTTAATGGAGGACTGTCTATTATTTTGAGGACTGTCTATTGTTTCATCAACTAGTACAATCTAGCAAAGACTTGGAATTAAAGAGGGGGGAAAAAATCTTTCATAAACATATGCCCATATGTGGACAAGGCATGGCACAGCTTGGTTTCTCATGAGTGCTCTTCAAGACTAGGACTGCAAAAATGCTAGTAGCTCCAAAACTGAGAAGACATGACCTGACTTTGTTTCAAGATGTTATTCCTTACATTAATGGCAGTCTTGCACCAATAAATAGCAGAATAAACACATTCTATTGCACCCCTGGTACCTAGCCTCTGCCATAACCAAAGACACACCTAGGACTTCGATAGGTGTGTAATATTTGTGCTAACAGAAACATTGTTTGCCTTTTAAAAGCCCATACCTCTGATTTAACTGAGATATGAACTGACCTGTATTATCCTTTCCCCCTGTTGTATTAGCATAGTAGACATTATAAATAACTTAATTTTACACTACTTGAAGCTGGTACCTTGGAGTGCTGAAGCAGCAGATGCACACTTGCTAACAATGAAAACACAGAATCACTGGCAAACAAAATATAATCCATCATAAAAAGCACAAAATGGAATATGCTTCCCTGATGTGTCACTTTCAATCACACACTGACTCATTTAGAACAGTAATTTTCCTCAGGGCTTCTGCAATTTGTAAGACTTGCTGACTATTCATACATTGATAGTGTCCATTCTCTCTTCTCTTTACATAGTATTTAAATGAATAGTGTTCATTAATTTTAATAGAAAAGCTTCAGTTCTTTGAAAACAGTATTCAGAAAAATATACTCTTGGTTTTGACACAGAATATCTGCACATAAGCTGTTTTCCACTACCCCAACTGAATAAGAAAACTGTGTATTTGTGAAAACATGTGCTTCTTTCAACAGAAAAATGCATGTGATCTGAAAGTGAGTTGCCAGGAGAGCAACTAAAAACTCAGCATTTTTGTGCTGGGGAAATTCTGACACTCTGGAAATGCTTACATTGTGCTTCAGGACAGCATTTGGAATCTGCTTTGCAAGCAATGAGCTGAAGATTTTTTGGGTTGGACCTGCTTTTTCTGGGGAAAACCAGAAAACATGTCTATGACTTTAAAGATTTTCTTGCTTCCATCAATAAGGGAAGGACGTGGGAAGATCTGAAGCCCTTACTCTGACTGAAGTCCCAATGCTGCTGGGATGTAAGGATTAGATGGGGCAGAGGTGCATATACTGAAGTGTCCTGGGCGACACTGTTTGAGTCCTGGTATCTTTAACTGTTGATCTAAGAAGCTTGGATTCATAAGCAGTCTAGTAGGAGAGAGAGAGCAGAGATGCCTCGCCAAAATCTTGAGATATTTCTGTAAGTGTTTATGAATACCAGTCATTTACAAAACTTCATTTCCTTAGACTGGATTTTCCTTTATGTTCAGCTTTGACACAGGACTTGCAGACGTACTTGCTGAGTTTGGATTCGTCCACTTATTTTTAACATATCTGCAAGAATGTGAGGGAAATTACCTCCTGTGTTTCACACTTTTAATATTCCATTTGGAGTAATGCAAAATAGGTTTAAATTATTAAGTACATGGAAATTTATCATTTGGATGTATTTTGGCTCTGAGATGCTCAACAATAACTAGTAAGGTAACACTGACAAACTATTGTGATCTGAGGAATTAAATAAGATGCAGCTATTCAGTAAAGCCTCTTCCCATCTTTCTCCATCTGCACAGCCTTGTGCTTTTGCCTCCTTGGCCTGAGGGCATTGTGGAATCAATCACATTGCCTGTGCATTCCATCTGTGCACATCAAGGTGCAGGAATGTGAAAAGCCAAGCTACTCTGGCACAATTTATCTTTCCCTCTTATTCTCTCACTCGAGTTTATTCTCAGATATATATAATGAAGCCAACAGAGACTATGGGGGAAATGCATCTCTCCAAGCTTTCCCATGGCTGATTCTTTTCTATATAACACGTTCTTCCATGCACTTCTATGTTTTATGTTAGTCACCTCAGGTTCCTAAAAATGCCTGCTTTGTTCTCTAGGAGTACCTACAATTATGTTCTGTCTAACCTAAGTATCATCCTGCAAATTGACACAAATGCCCAGTGGACTATGTGTTAGGATTTACTAGTGTGACATAAAACCACCAGTATTTTATAGCTGGAGATGTCCAGCAACATGAATGAAAACCTTTGTTCTTGGCTCAGATTATGCATAATCTGCACAAAGTAAACTCCTGAACTTAAAGGGGTGCTGTTAGGTCAACAGTGATAAGTAGCATNCTGTTGTATTAGCATAGTAGACATTATAAATAACTTAATTTTACACTACTTGAAGCTGGTACCTTGGAGTGCTGAAGCAGCAGATGCACACTTGCTAACAATGAAAACACAGAATCACTGGCAAACAAAATATAATCCATCATAAAAAGCACAAAATGGAATATGCTTCCCTGATGTGTCACTTTCAATCACACACTGACTCATTTAGAACAGTAATTTTCCTCAGGGCTTCAGCAATTTGTAAGACTTGCTGACTATTCATACACTGATAGTGTCCATTCTCTCTTCTCTTTACATAGTATTTAAATGAATAGTGTTCATTAATTTTAATAGAAAAGCTTCAGTTCTTTGAAAACAGTATTCAGAAAAATATACTCTTGGTTTTGACACAGAATATCTGCACATAAGCTGTTTTCCACTACCCCAACTGAATAAGAAAACTGTGTATTTGTGAAAACATGTGCTTCTTTCAACAGAAAAATGCATGTGATCTGAAAGTGAGTTGCCAGGAGAGCAACTAAAAACTCAGCATTTTTGTGCTTGGGAAATTCTGACACTCTGGAAATGCTTACATTGTGCTTCAGGACAGCATAGCATTTGGAATCTGCTTTGCAAGCAAAGAGCTGAAGATTTTTTGGGTTGGACCTGCTTTTTCTGGGGAAAACCAGAAAACATGTCTATGACTTTAAAGATTTTCTTGCTTCCATCAATAAGGGAAGGAGGTGGGAAGATCTGAAGCCCTTACTCTGACTGAAGTCCCAATGCTGCTGGGATGTAAGGATTAGATGGGGCAGAGGTGCATATACGGAAGTGTCCTGGGCGACACTGTTTGAGTCCTGGTATCTTTAACTGTTGATCTAAGAAGCTTGGATTCATAAGCAGTCTAGTAGGAGAGAGAGAGCAGAGATGCCTCGCCAAAATCTTGAGATATTTCTGTAAGTGTTTATGAATACCAGTCATTTACAAAACTTCATTTCCTTAGACTGGATTTTCCTTTATGTTCAGCTTTGACACAGGACTTGCAGACGTACTTGCTGAGTTTGGATTCGTCCACTTATTTTTAACATATCTGCAAGAATGTGAGGGAAATTACCTCCTGTGTTTCACACTTTTAATATTCCATTTGGAGTAATGCAAAATAGGTTTAAATTATTAAGTACATGGAAATTTATCATTTGGATGTATTTTGGCTCTGAGATGCTCAACAATAACTAGTAAGGTAACACTGACAAACTATTGTGATCTGAGGAATTAAATAAGATGCAGCTATTCAGTAAAGCCTCTTCCCATCTTTCTCCATCTGCACAGCCTTGTGCTTTTGCCTCCTTGGCCTGAGGGCATTGTGGAATCAATCACATTGCCTGTGCATTCCATCTGTGCACATCAAGGTGCAGGAATGTGAAAAGCCAAGCTACTCTGGCACAATTTATCTTTCCCTCTTATTCTCTCACTCGAGTTTATTCTCAGATATATATAATGAAGCCAACAGAGACTATGGGGGAAATGCATCTCTCCAAGCTTTCCCATGGCTGATTCTTTTCTATATAACACGTTCTTCCATGCACTTCTATGTTTTATGTTAGTCACCTCAGGTTCCTAAAAATGCCTGCTTTGTTCTCTAGGAGTACCTACAATTATGTTCTGTCTAACCTAAGTGTCATCCTGCAAATTGACACAAATGCCCAGTGGACTATGTGTTAGGATTTACTAGTGTGACATAAAACCGCCAGTATTTTATAGCTGGAGATGTCCAGCAACATGAATGAAAACCTTTGTTCTTGGCTCAGATTATGCATAATCTGCACAAAGTAAACTCCTGAACTTAAAGGGGTGCTGTTAGGTCAACAGTGATAAGTAGCATAGGTGTCTGGAAAATACTTAGTGCTAATTAAAGCCAAAGTACCATAATTAGTTTATTTGCTTGTTTCTGGAAACTTCTGTGGTTTAGTTATTGATTTTGTACATGCAGAGATTGTTTAGACAATGATTTTGAATCAGGTTTTGCGTCCTCTAAAGAGCTTTCACTGACCCACAGTAATATATAGAATAATTGGAGTGAGGGAACTAAAGTAACAGTATCTTAAAAGGACCTGTTTTTTTCCAGTTGTCTTGGAGATTTATTGGTTTCAAGAGAATTTTTAGGGCATTATTTTAGTTCGGCTTTCTCAAAAAGGGGAGAAATAGTCTTAGCAAAAGACTGTGTCACTTCTTTTCTCTTTTTCATGGTTTGTGAATTACTTGTGTTTCACTACTTGTAACACTTCTGCTTTATTGTACTGCAGTGCATTAGAAAACATAACAGAACCAGCTAGGCTTTAAGTTACACATGTTGGAGGTTAGCATTTTTCCTCTTTTTTTTTTTCTTTCTTTCTCTCAGGGAATTTTCTCTCATTTATTATCTCATATAAGAGATGATAACAATGATACTTAAGAGACAAAAGATGTAGCCAAGGAGGAGGGGGAGGGGTGCAGCTGACTGCACTCTATTAGCTGAGGGGCATTCTTTTGGGAAGGGCAGAGATACTGCCAGATTTTTGCTGTGGGCTTGGCTCCTCTTGCTCTGTTGCTCTTGGGACTGGAGGAGGAGATGGTGCTGCTGTCACTGTGGGAGAATTCACTGCTACCATGGAGTTCAGTCCTTTTACTGCTTCTCCTACCATGCGTGAGGCTTTGCTCATNAGATGTAGCCAAGGAGGAGGGGGAGGGGTGCAGCTGACTGCACTCTATTAGCTGAGGGGCATTCTTTTGGGAAGGGCAGAGATACTGCCAGATTTTTGCTGTGGGCTTGGCTCCTCTTGCTCTGTTGCTCTTGGGACTGGAGGAGGAGATGGTGCTGCTGTCACTGTGGGAGAATTCACTGCTACCATGGAGTTCAGTCCTTTTACTGCTTCTCCTACCATGCGTGAGGCTTTGCTCATAAGAGCGGATGCTAGACTGGGACCTTATCAACACCTGACCTCACTGGTGTTAAAAATGACCAATTAGAGT
>VZRF01011474.1:0-12356 GCA_013396875.1 Vireo altiloquus | reverse complement strand
TTCAAACATGTGATTCATTTCTCACACTGGGAAAGATCTTCACCATCTACTCGGGTACCCCAGAGGAAAATCTGGGACCCTGACCCCCTACTCCCTCTGAGGGAGTGTCTCCCAGGTGCTTTTGGGAGCCTGACTCCCACTGCACAGCCTCACTGTGAAAAACCCCTGCTGCTTTGGGTTTTTTTTCTACCCTTTAGCCCAACATCCCTTGTCCACTGGGACCCCCCATTGTTTCTTCCTCTGCCACTGCTTGGGGCTTAGTGCTACACTTTGATTCAACACCCCTGGGGGTCTGCTCACCTCTGCTGTTCCAGCCTGCTACTCCGAGGTTCCTGCTGCAGTCTATCTCGCCATCCAGAGGGGCACTGGGACCAACTGCGCCTCGGGAGTTTGTATGGGGAGTCTCTTCTCTGTCTCTCCCACCACCTGAGGCGCCATTAACCGTGTGGAGACGCACCTGCGCTCGCGCCACAGCGCCCCCTGCAGCCCGGGAGAACCATCACAGCGCCCCCTGCCGGCTGTGAGCGTCACTGCACCCAAGGGGAAAGGGCCTGCGGCCGAGAGAGGCTCTGGTTGGGTCTCTGGTTTTTTCCTGTTTGTTGCTGCTGATGCTGCTGTTCGTTTGCCTTGTTATACATATATATATATATTCTAGTAAAGAACTGTTATTCCTTTTCCTATATCTTTCCCGGAAAGCCCCGTAATTTCAAAGTTATAATAATTTGGAGGGGAGGGGGTTACATTTTCCATTCCAATGGAGGTTCCCACCTTCCTTGACAGACACCTCTCTTTCAAACCAGGACAGACAATTATATGAAAATTTTATTGATTCCATCATACTGAAATGTAATTTTTGACCTGTTCTGCTTCTCATGCAAAACAAGCTTCCTTCTGCTGCTTTTATCTTCAGGATGTGGTTTGTCTGAAATCCAAATGAGGAAAGTAATGTCTCCTTTGTTATAAATATATATTATAATATTGGCTTTTCACAAATATTAAAATGAATGCTATATGTGTAATGTTAGAAAACTTTGCTGCATGAATGTAGTTTCTTAGAAATAGTAGTGTGATATATATCTTTCTTAAGATTATAGCATGATATGTCGAGTGCTTCTTTTGTTTATGTAACTAACTCAGAGGATAACAAAGATAATTGAGGAAATTCCCCACATTCTTGGATTATCTCGATGAAGATAACGGTGACAGACTTCAGAACTCCGAAAGAAGGATTTATTGATCAGGGAATGGAGCAACAAGCTGCAGAACAGAACCACAAAGAATGAAATAGAGGCAGGTTTTGGGGGGGCTTGAAACCAATAAAGCAACTAAAAAGGAATGTTTGAATCATGTATGAGAGTCTGTGAATATGCAACATGCTGGTACATTTAAAGAAATGTTTTCTAAGTTAAGATGTGCTCTTGGCAGCATGCCAAGCACCCAGCCGTTTTAACCCTTTGCTTTATTTCTGTCTCCTATTGTCCTTTTATTAAACCTTTCAAATTTTACCAAGAGAGTGAACCTCGTTTTTCACACCTTGAAAGATAAAATACCAAAGACGTGGAATATCTGAGTCTTTGGCAAATTTTAATAACCACTAGGAAGTGCACTCAGTCTGGAGAAAAGAACATGGGGCCTTTTCTTTATTTGGGGTGAGATAATTCTTCTCAGGCACTCAGAAACATCTATTCCCATGTGACAGAGGTTTAAGAAATGTTAAGAAACTATCATAATTCTTCAGACACTTTCTGGAGGCCTTTGTGCTAAGTCTATGATACATTACTTGTTGCTAACAAGTGTACTTGATTTCTTAAAAGAACTCAAAATGCTATAGTGACGCCCCTGGGAGATCTCTGCAACACATGCAAAAAGAGCAAAACCCATGCAGGATCACAGCCTGATGAACAGAGCATAAAACAGAATGTGAGAAACTACATCCTGGTCTCTCTGCTTGCCTCTGGAGGAATTAAAATTCAGATAACTTCCTAGAAGTGCAATCATAGCAACAGTGAGCTGTTCTTTTTGTTGGCAGTTTGCTTCAATGGAACCAGGAAATCAAGATTTCTTGGGCCACAAAGAGAAGAAAACATTACTTGTACCTTTTGTCATGTCTTCCTTCCAGGGCAACCTTGAATGCTGTGCTTTTGTGAGTCTGGTCTGCAGAGCTTCAGATGTGATGGGTGGGATGTGTTCCTGTCCAAAACAGCCTGTTTACCATGGATGAATGTGCTCTCTCAGCTCATGGGAATCTTCAAAGAGCAGCTGAATGTTCTCCTGCTCAAATGCTCTGCCTATTAAGCACCTGGATGACCATTGCAATTACAAAATAATAAGTAAGCTAAGTAAAAATTGCGTCTTCTTTCACCTGATTCTGTTGGTGTGCATGATGTGTGCATATTTAGGAACCAGATGCTTTTGGATCCTAGGAGGGATAAACTTGTGCTAAGCTGCTCAAGTGAAACACAACAGAGGCACACATTCATGGAGAATGCACTTTTGGGTCTGTAGGGAAGCAATAATGTGCACTGAATTAGGCGCTTTCTATGGAAAGTGGTAACAGAATAGTGAAGATTTTCAGGATTGTAACTCTAACTCTTATGTAGTTAAACTCTGCTGTTGGAACCCTGGAAGTTGAGAATTTTAAATTCTCTGTGCTGAAACTCATTGTTCCACGAGAAAACACTACATTTGATCTGAAGCCTTGGGATTGGCTTCCAAAATTGAGTGATAATATTAAAATCATGTGACTGTAGTTTGAATAGAAGGTGTGGTGTCATAGGGTGAAAAATTTAAGATTTAAGGTTTTGGAATGTATACCAAGATGGAGTTTTTAGGGTGGTGGCTAGATACTTCTTTTTCAATTTCTTCTCCCTTCTTCTTCATGGGTTTAGATGGTGTCTTATAATTGGATAAGAAAATCTGCACTGCTGAACTTAGAGGTTTGAATATTGGGTTAGAAATAAAAATAATTTAGGTGGAAAATCATCATTGAACAAACTGTCCTTGAAAAATCTCTGCAGAGCCAGAGACTCACCAATATATAGCCTTGTTCCACCTTGTTAGCAGAACTCACAGCTTCTAAGACTGTAACATAGATAAGAATTAATAAACAACTGAGTCTGAACAAGAAAATCCCACATCTCCTGTGATTCATCCCAGCTACAGGAAGTGAGGGTAAGAGGCTGGAAAAGAAGCCCACACCCCGACACTCTGCCAAGAGTTTCTCTTTCAAAAATACATGCTTTTTCTGTTGTCCTACCCATTGATTTTTCTAATCCAACTTTGTAATCCAATGTTGCTAGAGACAGTAGTGCTTTGAATGATGATATTTGCACAAATTATATTCTTACACACTGTTGGATTTCCAGGGGAATGGAGGGCCCACTTTTATGTGATGAAGGACCTGTAATTCATTGCCATTAGGTAGTAAATTTCTATTGTTTTGGTATTTGTTCTGTCCCATTGTCATATTCACACAACAAGAAGACTTGGAGGTCATGGTGCAGCAGCGAAGCTGTGTGTCATAATCACCTTTCTGTTGTTTACTTTTTGTTAAGAATTACCTGTCTGTGCAGGACAAAAACATTTTTCATAATTTTCTTAATTAAAACATGTTACTTTATTTTTTAACATAGATGTAAAGGGCATCATCCAGAATTTTTAATAATAAACATAATTAATTATTATGCTTATAATCAAAATTAGTATTCCATGCAGAATATTCAGTCTCTTTTTAACTTTGTTTGTGCTTTTATTAAACTCTGGCTTTAGGTGCCAAAAGGGCAACATAGCTGGGGAGGAAGAGTCTGGAGGACAAGTCTGATGAGGTGTAGCTGAGGGAGCTGGAGGGGTTTAGCCTGCAGAAAAGGAGGGTCAAGGGAGACCTTATCACTCTCTACAACTGCCTGACAAGAAGGTGTAGCCAGGTGAGGGTTGGGGTCTTCTGTTAGGCTCTTCTCCCAGTTAACAAGTGAGGGGATAAGAGGAAATGGCCTCAAGCTACACCAGGGATTGGGTATTAGGAAAAATTGTCTCACTGAAAGGGTCGACAAGCACTGAAACAGGTTCCTCAGGGAAATAGTGAAATAACTGTCCCTGGAAATGTTCAAAACCTGTATAGCTATGTTGCTTAGGGACATGGCATAATGGTGGACTTGGCAGTACTGAGTTAATGGTTGACTCCTTGATATCATAGACTTTTTCCAACCTTAATGATTCTATAATGCTGCCTGTTCTGGTGGCACCTTTTCTCTTTTTGGTGGGCTGTATGTCATAATACAATTAAGTAGGTCTTATTCCAAATTCATGTGTTTGGAGGGTTTTACTCAGTACTTGTGCATTGTCTGGTGACTGATTTACTGCTGTGGGTGTTTTTGTTCTTGCAGATATTGATGAAATATTTCAGGCAGACCTCTTTAAAGATATATGCTGTTCATCATCTGTTTACTTTAAATTATCCACCTGTCCAAACAACTCATTCAGTTACTCTGTCTGCCTCTGCAGTCNGGTTATACAAATTATTTCTCAGAAGTCATTAATATCATTAGCATACGGGTCATGCATGCCCTGTGTGTCCTGGTGGTCACACTGAGGAAGGCTCCTCTTCTTCCTCAGCGGTCTTTGTGATGAAGATAAGTAGTTTTCCTCACAATGCACTTTTCACCTTTCTCCCTGGGGCATGCGTAGTCCTTTGAGGGATGATTCAGTGGTCTCTGAGAGGATCTTTGTCCCCTCTATCCTGACAAGATTAGGGTGAATTCGGCTTCTTAGGTTTTGTAATTAACATCTGCTGTCTGAACTAACACTTGCTGTCTCCCAGTAGTTAACTGTGCTTACATGAGTTAGCTATTGACTGCCCCTTCCTCATTCCCATGTAGACCTCTGAAATTTGCTCCACACATTTACTCAATCATTCTATAGGTTTATGCATCTCTTATTTGAAGAGTGTCCTACCTGAAACAAACGTAGGGCAAGGTAAGGTGTAATGGTGCTCCTGATGCTTTTCAAGCTTAAATCATGGTTTAGGCTTAATTACAAATGAGATGAAAGAATAAAAAACTTCTTTAATAAACTTATATGGGTAATAGTGAATGCTCATATATATGAAATGAAAAGAAAACTGTCCAAATTTTTAAAAATACTGCCAGTAAAAAGATTCAGGACTCAATATTTCTCAAGTTACAGAACTTGTCAATGAAACAAGGTGTTTAACATGACAGTGGTGGTTGAGTTTGAAGGAAGTTTTTCTTGCATCTCTGCCTCTTTGCTCCAAACTAAATTTTTTTTACTTGCTATTAAAGTCTGATTTTTGGCTAATGGAAAAGACTCTGCAGCTTCATCAAAATCAATCCAGCAAAATACATTTTTGCATGCACCTGTCTTTCTGCTGTCACTGTTAGACATGACCAAAATAAAGGTTAATACACATACAGTTTTACTAAATATGAGCAACAAAAATATATTTAAATTTACAACCTTTTAAGTAGTTAAAAGAAAGCTTCTGTTTTCTGTTCAGACTTGGAAATTAGGCATTATCTTGGAGTGACAGGCATCTTTTCACAATCTCCATGACCCACATTAAAAGAGCATTTGGTCTCCTCCCTGTCTGAAACTGTGAAAAGAGCTTTAGCAGCTGAAGGGAGGCTGAAGACCACTGAAGGCAGCACATAGAGCCACACTCCCTCACACACTCTCCAAAGTCTTTTCAGAAACTTGTTCAGTCAGATCAGTGCAAGATGAGGGATCAGAAGACAAAGATGAGTAGAAAATCCCAAGGTCCATATGTTATCTAGTTTTCCTTTATTTATCCAATCTCCTTCCCATTTCCTAGCCTCTCCCTCTCTCCTTCCTCCTCCCCATCTCACTCTATCAACAGTCCTTCAGATTGCCCTTCCCATAATCTGTTTGACTTCGTTATTTCTCTTCTTGTTTTTATCTCATTCCTTATCTTTCAACAGTGTTTTGATGTTTGTTTCCCTCTTCTCTATGCATTGCCACAGCCTAGTCAATCTTTCGGATTCTACCCTTTGGATCTTCCTTCATCTTAAATCTGATGTTTGCTTTTATAGTTCCTTATGGTCCACAGGCTCCATTTGTTTGTCTCTGTCTCCAAAACATAGCACCCATTTTAGGCAAGCATACGTGGCTTTCTGTCTGACTGGAAATAAAAGATGTTGGCTTTTAGAGAAAGTCTGATCTAGCCTGTGATGAGTTAGAGTGGTTTGGCCAAATGCCACAGAGAGAGATAATTGTCTTCTTAGTTGCACTAAATGAGCTGTTGGCTTGGTCTCAGTGATAATCACATAGCCGGAGAAAGGGTGCTGTCAAGATAACATCTTAGTTTCTCCTTTCTGTCCCCTTTCCCCAGATCTGCAAGTATTTAATATTTTCTGTCCTGATAAACTAGAGGTGATTATCTGGCCAGGGCATACTTGTTTGTTTGTTTGTTTTTCCTATATATATTTCCACTTATTTCCCTGGAGATCATTCTTGGAGACTTAGAACTTCTGTCTAATATATTATTTCTTTGATAGTTCTGTTTTTTATTCCTTCTGAACTGTTTCCCTTTTCTTTGTAGCCTCTCTTATACAATGTAATAATACAAAAGGACCTATTGTAACATATCATAACACATAATCAGTTATAACTTTTTTTTTGATTTTGGTTGGTTCAACAACTCTTCAAATAAATATTAAGCGTTAATTATTCAGGCAAAAAGAAATTGACCTAAGTTATAAGTGGTTTTGGCATATAAAGACAAAAATCTCAGGACAATCATTATTACATGTCTTTCTTCTGCCTATTTGTAAAATTGCATGGTGGGCTAATTACACTTGTCTTTCTGTCTCTCTCATGGTTTCACTTAATTCTTTATTGATGCTGTCTGTAGCAACATCATATTTTCAGATTTTTTTCTATTTGTGTTCATGTTTTGCTATTCTTACTATTAGAAGTATTAGCAGTAACAGTAATTCTATGGTCCACTGCTGTCAAGTACCCTTCAGAGAATGTTACATTTTCCTTTGGGAAGGCACACTGTCTGAAGCCAGAGAGAATAAATACACCCTTTAGGAAATAATGTATTTCTATGATACATAAGGAAACAAGCTCGTAGTGAATTTATGAATTCGTTCTTCTCTTCATTATGATATTCAATAGTGAATCACAATATCCTCTAGTTTCTACCACTAATATACAGCAAGTTCTTCTACCTCTGACACTAATTTCTTTTTTCTATGTTTCATATAAATTTTCTTGAGATGCCTTGGATAAGGATGAATCACAAAACCAATAAAGGGCAGAAAAAATTCTATGTATACAGTGAGCATTCTCATTATCTTCTGAGAATATCTCAAAAGAATAAAAAAAATTACTTGAGAACTGTGAAATGTGACAAAACAAGCATCTCCATAAATGAACATTTGTCCTCACTCTTTTTGAGGAGTTGTTTGCCTGCTGCAATATCTCTACAAAGAAATATAAACTCTTTAAATTAGCTTCCTGTATTCCTTATTAGGAGTAAAAACTTGCTTTCTCTAAAAAGGTGGAATTTTACACCTTTATGAAGTGTCTGTCATTGGCTTGCTAGATGTATTCCTTATTTAGACAGTATGTTTTTCTTTTTAAGCAGCAAATTTGTTGTGAGTCAATAAAATTTCTCTTCTCTGTAGTCAGCTTTCTTGCCCTCTTCTCCCCAGCCTTTGGAACACATGGAAAATGGCTTGTACTTTGGTAAGTAATCCACTATATAAATGTTTATTCATTGTTAGTTATGCAAGGAAATATGACGTACTTTTTTTTTGTTTGATCTTTAAATAAACCCATTTTTTTCTGTGTCTGCCTCTAACTTTCTGCCAGACTGGCTTAATACATTGATCTATACAATGGGATGAATTAGGAAACATATTTTAGAACTGAAATCTTATATTCTGCTGAATGTTAACAAACATCATTTAAAAAGTACTAAATGTTCAGAATATATCTATTTTAAGCACACATGCACTGTGAATAGTCCTGCCAGGGACTCAAAAATGGCAGAATGCAGATATGAGTCATTGGAAAAGTTATCTTTTGGTCTACATAATGGTCATTAATACCATTCCAATATAGTAATTATGTACAGTGCGTTGTGTTCCTGGCTTTTTCTGTGATGGTATTATAAAACACACTCAACCATTTTCATTATTATTATTATTTTATATTTTCTGGAAGTGTGTTTATGATAATATTCAGAAGTTATTTTTGTATGCTGCAATGTGATTCCTACAGCCTGGGATTCAGACATCTAGTGGTGAGCCAGAACTGTGCCTATGAGTGTTGTCGTAGGAGGATAGAACTTAGCAGAAAGACTTGCTTTCCAGCTGGTCCTCAGATTTCTGAGGTGTTTGGTGCAGCTGGGCTGAATTTCTAATACCAAACTTGGCACTATAAATCTGGTTGCATTCAATAAGATCCCAGAAGAACCAATAGTGTGGGTTACACTCTGTCTGGTCTCATTCATGATCACAGATTCACCAACAGTGTGGTTTATTACAAGAAACAGATAACAGATTCTTATTGTTGCAGTGATAAATTGATCCAGATGGTGTAATAAATGCACTAGGTCTGCAAAATATCAGTGTCTAGCACTATGTAGAAGTGTCCCCGAGTTAGAGGGGCACAAATCTTACCAAAGAGGTGTTCCTGTTTAGGGGAAGAGAGAGGAGCAAGTATGTGGACTTATCTGAAAGGGGATTGTATTCTCCTCCTCCGCCATAGAGGATTTTAAATGTCAAATTAATACTTTGAGGAGAAGTGGAGGTGGGACTGTAGTCAAATGTCCTGTTACTGACTTCATAAATGGGTGGGCAGCTCATATATACATATATTTACTTTATATGTAAATGAGAGTTACACAGAGAGAGATTACAAAGCCTGTGAGTCTTGCGCAGGGGCAAATAAAAGTGTGACATGTTGGTATCACTCCCTCTTCCACCTGGCTGATTGCAGTGATAAGAATCTGATAACTTATCACCCCATCAGCATGCCTTTGTACCCAGAGAAAATCCCTTTACTGCATATCTCAGGACATACATCATGGAGAACCCTTCACCACACACATATCTCAGCTACAAGCCTTATTCCTGCAATAAGATCCTTAGAAATTTGATGGCCATTGAGAAATTTAAATTAATCTTAATAAACAGGACAAATATATCCTTTGAACTCCAGAACTTGGCCCTATATGTTTCAGTGTCTATTCTATGTGATGCCTGCAACTGGAATATTTTTGAAATACTTTTTACATTACAGTCTTTTTCTTTCTTGTTGGTTTGTCATCCAGTCCTTGATTTCTGCCGTACATGTATTTTGAATAGCAAAGAACTGTTCTTTAAAGCCAGGGGCTGAGCATACCTAGTGATAGGGGTTGATCAGGAGTTAACTCATGTAAGTACAGTTAACTATTAGGAGACAGCAAATGTTAATCCTACATTTGTTACAGCAAATGTAAAACCTAAGAAGCAGGATTCGCCTTAATCTTGTCAAGATAAGAAGAACAAGAATTTGTTTCAAACCAACACAGAAACTGCTGAATCACTCTACAAAGGTGAAAAGACCCCCGAGGAAGAAGAGGAGCCTTCCTCAGTGCAACCACCAGGATACACTGTGCATGCATGACCCATATGTTAAGGTATTAAAGACTTCCAAGATGTAATTTGTATATCCACTCCTATCCCAAGGAATGTGATGAATATTTATGAATTTTACAAATAATACTGGACTGTATGGAGTGCTGTGTGTGTTTGGAGGAGTGATCTCCCACGCACCTGGCGCTGAATAAAGCAAATGTCTGCTTCTCTGACTTTGTCTCTGAAGTGTCTCTAAGGCCCAGTTTGGGGCAATTCACTAGCACATTCTTGGAATTGCTAAAGAGTTTTGTATTTTCTAAGGTGGTGATTTAGTCTTTTACAGCCAAGTTTTGACAATTTCTGTGAAAAAGGTCCCCTCATGGCTTGAAAATTTTTTTAGGAATTTATTAAACAAAGCAACCACAACGATTGGAGACTTAATTTGGCTGTCTGCCCTAGCATAAAGCGAGACACAACGCTGGGTGTAGCTCAGCTAGCCTGCAGCCAGAGCTTGAAGGTTATGACACCACATTTTATACCCCACAAACCCTGCCTATCACTTCCCCTAAGCCCTCCCCTTCAGGTCGAGATGATTGGCTGGAGGTTGAGTCAGTTGTTCCTGTTGGCTCGTCGCATGTTCCCAGCTGTCTTGGGGCATGTTACAGGCTTTATCTTCATCGATCTTCCAGAACATTCCAACATTCCCCATCACTAGCATATTTTATTAACCCAAACCATAACCGTTATCAACTTTATTGATAAACAAAAACACCCTGAGGGATTAACCAAACCCAATCACAACTGTCTCAAACTCTAATTCCCTTCAACAATTCATTATTCTAGTAAATAATCAACACTACACATTAACTGTGATTATCCGTATTAATTAATCATGGACTGCGAAAGCCAATTCCAGCAGCCTAGTTTTTGACAATTTCTATGCTTGTCTGGATTGACAGATCAGTCTCTTTTGATAGTATATTTGCTGACACTCTGTAAAGAAGTGAATGCCAAAATGTTAAAGAGCAAATAAAAATACTCTAAATGAGAGAACAGGAAGGAAGAATAGAGGACTATGCAGCCAGGTGTGTCTTGTATTGTGTTGCAGTGACTTGCAAGTTTAATATGCTGAGAAAACAACCTGGGGGGTAGAAATGAGTTTTGCTGTTTGGTTTGTTTATGTGCTTATTTTTTTTAAAAAAAATTAATTGTTATAAAATACCCCATAAAAATAATTTAGCAACTGTTTTATTGATTACTAGCCTGCTGGTTTAATAAATATTACAAAGATGTAAACCTTTTAATCAGTGTTTTGGAACTTTGACTGTTAGGAAAACCATGCTTATTCTCTGAGATTTTAGGGAGTAATCAAAGAGGATACTCACAGGAAAAAAGATGTGACAGCATCATAAGTATGTGATTCATTCAGAGTTGCTAGTGAATTTATTATGGATTGAAAAGAAAATTTAGTTAGTCACTGTCAAAATAAGTGATGTACAAAAAAAATATTTAAAGAAATGTGCAACACTTGCATTCATTACAATGGTGATGAGGCTTTTTTTCATCAAAGTCAAGTTCATTACATCAAAAACAAGTTGAAATCCATTATCCCTCTGAAAAATATCCACAATCTACCTTTGAAAGTTACACTGCCTTTCTGAGATTCTTGTGTGGTGAGACATGAACTAATAGGATATTTTAATGATGAGTTCTACAAAAATGCTGGATAACTATAGCAACATCCATATTATCACAATTCAAGTTGACTTAATATTTCGTGTTCAATCCTTATAATTTGCCCAGGTATGTTTTTATTCAGCACTAAACCAGTCTTGCATAGGTCTGAAACAGTCCTAGAGGGAGATACGGTTACTCAAAACAGGCAAGTCAAGAAAATAATTGTTGTGGGAATGTAGGGTGTAACTATTCTATCACCATTTGTTAAACCCAAGAGGGGGCAGTTTCCTCATCTCTTCCACACCCATCTTCACGCAGAGAGATTATCTTCCGTTAATGGGCCATTGAGCCTGGCTGTGTGACTGATAACATGTTATCATCCCATTGTGAGAGGCTCCATCCAGGGGGAGGAGCCAAGCATTCCTGTTGGGATAAAGCCTGGGATTTGGAACTACACAGGCAGCTTTTTTTTCCACTGGGCCCACAGAAGAAAACCAGGCCCTTTCTACCAGCACTGGGCTTCCAGGAGAAAACTGCATCTTTTTCTACTGGACTGCTCCTTCAACCGAGCCACCATCTGTCACTCCAGGACTGCAGCCACCACCTGACCAGACTGTTGCCAAACACCCTGACTGACAGGGTGTCAGGTTGTATTCTGACTCTGACAGTGTTTTGTTTGTATTACTACATTTTATTATTAACTAGTATAGAACTGTTATTCTTGCTTCCATATCTTTGCCTAAGAGCTCTTTAATTTCAAAAATTATAATAATTTGGAGAGGGAGGAAGGTTTATATTTTCCATTTCAAGGGGGGTTTCTGCCTTCATTACCCTCACCTGTCTTTCCAAACCAAGACGATAGTTATAAAAAAATATGTGTATTTGCATTTTATTCTAACTAAAGGGCAAGACACAAAGCAAGACTAGAATATTTCTGGTAATTTCATAGTGAGTTTGCCTTTCTATTCCTTTTAGGTTCATGTAGACACGAAGTGTCTATATATATGTATATATAACAAAGGCATATATGAGAAAAGGAGATCATTAGACCTAGAATATGCTTAGGCAAAAAAA
>VZRF01011464.1:43327-55187 GCA_013396875.1 Vireo altiloquus | reverse complement strand
CTGCTCCTGAACCACCTCATCCCTGAGGAAACCTCTCAGCATCCCTTTGGAAATGGAGGAATGGGAAGGAGCTGGACTCTGCCCAACCTTATCCTGAATTTCCTCATAAAATTCCCAGTCCTACCCCCAGGTTACTTCGAGTAATACAAGGAGGGAGGAGACGCAGAGGTGGACAAACAACTCGGTGTAAGTTACTCACAGCTCTGTCTCAGCTTGGAGTAAAAATTACTCAACATTTTTAAGGTTTAGCAAAAATCTTGGCATTTCTTCAAAATTTCCCCTCTGGAGTTTTGGAGTCCAAAGAAAATTCAGGTTGAAAACTCATCCTGAGCTTCTCATTTTTTACTCCTTTGAGTAACGTTTGAGGTTTGCATGGGGAGCAAAGCCCTGACCCCAAACCTTCCACAGCGTTCACAAGGTGACCCCAGAGATCCCAAAAAAACCAGGGCTGGAACTGAATCCACGCCATATCCCGGGAGCATCCTTGGAGCAGGAGATGGATGGAGGGATAGATGGATGGATGATGGATGGATGGATGGATGGATGGATGGATGGATGGAGAATTCACTCGAGGATTTGTGGTGCTGAGGGGTTTTCCCCACCCTGATCCCAATCCCAATCCCTGGGAGTTGCTCTGCTGCTCCATCCCCTCTCCAGAGGGGACATCCTGGTCATCTCCTGTTCTGCTTCTCGGAATGACCCCCAGGATGAGCAGGGATGTTCCCATTCCCACCACAGGAACTACAATCCCTCCCTGGGATCTGCACAACCTCTCCAGGGCAGGGAACACTTCCAGTTTTTCAGAAGAAATAACCCTTCCTTCATCAAGGGTTTAAATTAGGAGCCGACTTTTAATTCATAGATAAAAAGGGAAGAGCCAGACCCCAAATTCCAGCCCCAGACCCCAAACTCCAGCACTCTCACGAGCCGAGTTGGACCCCAAATGCGTGGATTTGTCCTGTTCCTACAACGCTCCAAGCCAACACCTCCTCCATGTCCTGGAGATGAATCCGGGAACCTCCCTGGGACCCAGCCTTGGGACTTGAGGAATGCCAGGAATTTGGGATACGAGAGGACACTGCTGTTCTTCCCTGATCCGGAGGCTGCTCCCATTCTCCCAGCGGTGATGCTGCATGTGGAGGCACAAAACCAGCGGGAGAAGCTGGAATTTTGTTCCAAACCCCAAAATCCTGCTCGGAGAAACCCAACCAGACGCCAGGGCACGCTGTCCCCGCTGCCAGCAATGCTTTCCTGGAGGTGACAGATCCCAAATCCAGGTTTCACCTGGGATCCAGGACATCCAGCAAGAGCTGAGGGAGAGCAGGAGGAGAAGGGCAGAGCTGGGCAGTGTCACTCAAGGCCACCACAGAGCTCGTTCCAGCCATGCCACCAACTTCTCCTGGCGCATCCCAATGCCTCCCACTTTTCCTGGTGCGTCCCAGCGTCACCAACTTTTCCTGGAGCATCCCAGTGTCACCAAATTTCCTGGAGCATCTCAACGCCTCCAACTTTTCCCAGAACATCCCAATGCCTCCCACTTTTCCTGGAGCATCCCAGCATCATCAACTTTTCCTGGAGCATCCCAGTGTCACCAAATTTCCTGGAGCATCCCAACGCCTCCAGCTTTTCCTGGCACATCTCAGCGTCATCAACTTTTCCCGGAGCATCCCAATGCCATCACTGATCCCAGCCCATCCCAAACCCTCTCCTCGTCACACAGCTCCCAGCGGAGCTGTAAGTGCCACCTGTGACGTCACCTCCTGGGCCCAGGCTTTCCCCGTCCCTGCAGCAACCAAGATTTCTGTTAAGCAATAAAAAAACAAAAAAACAAAACAAAAAAAACCAACCAAACCTTATTAAGAGAAAAAAAAAAAAAAGACAAAAAAACAAAAGAGACACCTCTGATTTCTTGCACTAAAAGCTGTTTTATTAATGAGAATAATGATGCTTTTCTGGTCCTCACAACGCCACCCATGGCATCAGTAGCCTCCCCTTGCCTGTGTCTCTGTGTCTTCACATCAGGCATCAGGGTTTGGTTCTTCAGTGCTGGCTAAACCCCGTGTCAGACCCCCAAAATTCCATGTCAGACCCCCAAAATTCCATGTCAGACCCCCAAAATTCCGTGTCAGACCCCCAAAATTCCATGTCAGATCCACAAAATCCTGTGTCAGACCCCCAGCATTCCATGTCAACCCCAAATTTCCATGCCAAACCCTCCAAATTCCACGTCAACCCATCAAATTCCGTGTCAAACCCCAAAATTCCATGTTAAACCTCCGATTTCCATGTCAAAACCATAAAATCCAGTGTCAAACCTCCAAATTTCGTGTCAATCCTACAAAACCCCACATCAAACCCAAAAGTTCCGTGTTAAACCTCCGAATTCCACCTCAAACCCACAAAATCCAGTGTCAAACCCCCAAATTCCATGCCAATCCCGTGAAATCCCAGGTCAACCCCAAAAAATTCCATGTCAACCACCAAAATCCTGTGTCAGACCCCCGATATCCTGTGTCAACCTCCCAAAATTCCGTGTCAAACCCCCCAAAATTCCATGTCAGACCCCCAGACCAGAGTCCTCCCTCCCGAACGCCATTTCCAGTGTCTGTTCCTCCCGCTCACATCCGACAGAAAGTCCCAGGAATGTTTCATTTTAATTTAATTTGTAAATATCTTGTGATCTGTCTGTCCTCTCTGTCCGACCTCCCGGCTGGTCTCAAGTATTCTGTGTATTTATTTGCCTTTTTTTAAATTTTATTTTTTAAAAGCAAAAGCAAAAAATAACGAAGAAAAAGAAAAAAAAAAACAAACAAACCACCACCTTTGCGTTAACCCCACCTGTTCCAGTGAGAAATGTAAAGCTGAGGCTGTGAAAATTCAGTTTCCAGCGAGGTTTATGGACTGGAGGGGAAAAAGAAAAGGGTTTAATTTAAGGACTTCTAAACTGACTGCATGAGAGATGAGAGAAGGCCAAACTACTCAGATTTCTTTCTTTTTTTTTTTTTTCTGAATCACTGTAAAAAAAAAAAATAAAGAAAATACTGGAATTTTTTTGTATAGAGAAAAACACTAAACATATAATAAAACATGGTTCAAAATTCGTGCCGAGCCCGAGAGTCATTCCCATCAAATTCCAAGAGGGAAAAGCAGCACAGCCTGGTCCTCGGCATTCCCAAAATTCCCTCCGTGGGCAGAAAAGGATGTTCAGGGGCAGCTCTGGATCCTCTCCAGCCCCCAATCCTTGTGGGGAGAAGCTCCCATGGCTTGGAAAATACGGGATTGACTCCAGCCCCTCATTCCCGGCAGCCAAGCACAGCTCCCGCCGGGATCCATCCCTCTCTGCCAGCCCTTCCTACCCCCAGGCTCCGGAGAGCTCCCGGCGGAGGCTCCCCGGGGCCGAGAAGGGGCCGAAGGGAGGGGGAGCGGCCGAGTAATTTGGTTAATTGAGGTGTAATTGCGGCGGGCCCGGCTAAGAGGATGAAGGGCTGAGAGTTTCCTGCTGCAGCGGGGGCTCCTCCCGCCCCCTTCCCAGCGCTGCCAGGAACTGCAGGGAGTGGGAAAAGCACCTTTATTTCCCTCGGCGGAGACATTCCCAGAGCGATGGAAGCTCCCTCAGTGCCTGCCCCAAGGAAGGATGGAACTGTGGAATTGCGCCAGGCCCTCGGTGCAGGAATTCCAGCTGGCTGGAACCTCGGGCCTCCTCCAGTCCCCCAAATCCCCCAAATCCCCCTTTCCCACTGCCCGCAGCAGCTGGAAGCACCAAGCCCGAGGTCTGAGTCTCTCCAGGGCTGCTTCCAGCATTCCCGTCGGGCTTTATCCCTCCCGGAGCGAGCGGCGGCGGGAGCTGATCCCGAGGATGGATCCGGGCCAGACCCGCGCTCCTTGGCGCTCGTCCCTTTGGACGGCCCGGTAATGACCCCGGCATGGTCCCCGACCTCCGGGGGGGGCAGGACCGGATCGATGCCGGCTTCCCTCCTCCTCCTCCTCCGGGAGGCAGCTCCAGCAGCCTGTTGCCCGTTCCCATGGCTGAACTTTCCCTGTTGGCGCTGGGAACACCCGCGGGATCCCTCACGGAGCTGCCGCCTCCGCCAGGGCTGTCGCTGGCACCCGAGAGGTCACCGCTGGCCTTGTCACCTGCACAGGGACCCTGGCAGAGCTGCTGCTGGAGGAGGGGACAAAGGGCTGGTCCCTCTCCCTCCTTTGGGACAGGACTCATCTCCTCTCTTGGATTTCTCTCCATCCATCCTTTTCCTGGGGCCGCAGCTCGCACCCCGTTCTTCCTTTCTCACCCCAAAACCGGCAGCGGGGAGCCCAAACTGGGACAAACTGGGAGAGGGGAAGGGACACGGGACCCGCAGGGCCCCTCCTGCCCGCGCCCATGGCAGAGTCCGGGCCGCGGGAGCTTTGCTAATCAATAGAGACACTAATGCCTTAATTACTCCTCTGTAATGGCAGCTCGTTAACCTGCGGCCAGCCCCGGTGCCCGCTGATCTGCCGGCACCATTACCAGGTCTGGGCTGGAGCTGGGAAGGGATGGAGGGTCCCTGGCACGTTCCCAAATCCTCTGTTCCCACAGCCTGGCAGAGACCAAAACCCCTCCGAACCACGGGCACCCTTCGCAGCTCGGCAGCACCGCATCGCCCCTCAGGGCTTGCCGGGGGTCACGGGGGAGGTCCCGGAGTGTCCCTGTCACCTCCCCTCGCGTCACTCCCCCGGCACAGACCTCCTCCCGCAGCCGGAGAACAACCGGGATATTCCCACATTCCCTGGAAAGGCGCTGGGTGAAGCCCCTCGGGGCAAACCCTGAGCCCCTCGGGGAACAGCCACGGCCCAAGGGGGGTTGGGGCACGCCCAAAAACCCCAAAGGTGACCCAAAAGTGACCACGCTGTCACCCCTTCCCCTCCCCGGAGCCGCCGCTCCGTCACTGTGAGGAATCCTCGTCCTCCCCTCGCGGGAGGGTCGGAGACCACCCACGACAGCCGGAGCATCCCAAAATTTTGGCGGCGCAGCGATTTCCTCGGCGCGGATCCCAGCCTCGGGTACCTCCAGACACAGATATATCCCTGGATACCCACGGATAGGTTGTATAANTTTCTTTCTTTTTTTTTTTTTTCTGAATCACTGTAAAAAAAAAAAATAAAGAAAATACTGGAATTTTTTTGTATAGAGAAAAACACTAAACATATAATAAAACATGGTTCAAAATTCGTGCCGAGCCCGAGAGTCATTCCCATCAAATTCCAAGAGGGAAAAGCAGCACAGCCTGGTCCTCGGCATTCCCAAAATTCCCTCCGTGGGCAGAAAAGGATGTTCAGGGGCAGCTCTGGATCCTCTCCAGCCCCCAATCCTTGTGGGGAGAAGCTCCCATGGCTTGGAAAATACGGGATTGACTCCAGCCCCTCATTCCCGGCAGCCAAGCACAGCTCCCGCCGGGATCCATCCCTCTCTGCCAGCCCTTCCTACCCCCAGGCTCCGGAGAGCTCCCGGCGGAGGCTCCCCGGGGCCGAGAAGGGGCCGAAGGGAGGGGGAGCGGCCGAGTAATTTGGTTAATTGAGGTGTAATTGCGGCGGGCCCGGCTAAGAGGATGAAGGGCTGAGAGTTTCCTGCTGCAGCGGGGGCTCCTCCCGCCCCCTTCCCAGCGCTGCCAGGAACTGCAGGGAGTGGGAAAAGCACCTTTATTTCCCTCGGCGGAGACATTCCCAGAGCGATGGAAGCTCCCTCAGTGCCTGCCCCAAGGAAGGATGGAACTGTGGAATTGCGCCAGGCCCTCGGTGCAGGAATTCCAGCTGGCTGGAACCTCGGGCCTCCTCCAGTCCCCCAAATCCCCCAAATCCCCCTTTCCCACTGCCCGCAGCAGCTGGAAGCACCAAGCCCGAGGTCTGAGTCTCTCCAGGGCTGCTTCCAGCATTCCCGTCGGGCTTTATCCCTCCCGGAGCGAGCGGCGGCGGGAGCTGATCCCGAGGATGGATCCGGGCCAGACCCGCGCTCCTTGGCGCTCGTCCCTTTGGACGGCCCGGTAATGACCCCGGCATGGTCCCCGACCTCCGGGGGGGGCAGGACCGGATCGATGCCGGCTTCCCTCCTCCTCCTCCTCCGGGAGGCAGCTCCAGCCTGTTGCCCGTTCCCATGGCTGAACTTTCCCTGTTGGCGCTGGGAACACCCGCGGGATCCCTCACGGAGCTGCCGCCTCCGCCAGGGCTGTCGCTGGCACCCGAGAGGTCACCGCTGGCCTTGTCACCTGCACAGGGACCCTGGCAGAGCTGCTGCTGGAGGAGGGGACAAAGGGCTGGTCCCTCTCCCTCCTTTGGGACAGGACTCATCTCCTCCCTTGGATTTCCCTCCATCCATCCTTTTCCTGGGGCCGCAGCTCGCACCCCGTTCTTCCTTTCTCACCCCAAAACCGGCAGCGGGGAGCCCAAACTGGGACAAACTGGGAGAGGGGAAGGGACACGGGACCCGCAGGGCCCCTCCTGCCCGCGCCCATGGCAGAGTCCGGGCCGCGGGAGCTTTGCTAATCAATAGAGACACTAATGCCTTAATTACTCCTCTGTAATGGCAGCTCGTTAACCTGCGGCCAGCCCCGGTGCCCGCTGATCTGCCGGCACCATTACCAGGTCTGGGCTGGAGCTGGGAAGGGATGGAGGGTCCCTGGCACGTTCCCAAATCCTCTGTTCCCACAGCCTGGCAGAGACCAAAACCCCTCCCAACCACGGGCACCCTTCGCAGCTCGGCAGCACCGCATCGCCCCTCAGGGCCTGCCGGGGGTCACGGGGGAGGTCCCGGAGTGTCCCTGTCACCTCCCCTCGCGTCACTCCCCCGGCACAGACCTCCTCCCGCAGCCGGAGAACAACCGGGATATTCCCACATTCCCTGGAAAGGCGCTGGGTGAAGCCCCTCGGGGCAAACCCTGAGCCCCTCGGGGAACAGCCACGGCCCAAGGGGGGTTGGGGCACGCCCAAAAACCCCAAAGGTGACCCAAAAGTGACCACGCTGTCACCCCTTCCCCTCCCCGGAGCCGCCGCTCCGTCACTGTGAGGAATCCTCGTCCTCCCCTCGCGGGAGGGTCGGAGACCACCCACGACAGCCGGAGCATCCCAAAATTTTGGCGGCGCAGCGATTTCCTCGGCGCGGATCCCAGCCTCGGGTACCTCCAGACACAGATATATCCCTGGATACCCACGGATAGGTTGTATAATTATGGATATTGTGTAATCCAGGGATATATTTAGGCATCGAGGGGAGTGCGCACAGCCAGACCCACACAAGGATGGGGAGCCCTGGGGCTGCTCCCTCCCCTTCTCCCACCCCACAGCGAAGGGCTCAGACCCCTCCAGCCTCCTCCCAGCCCCACACCTGCTCCGGCCCCAGGGACGGGGGCGAGCCGGCGGCGCTCGGAGCAGACGAGGGGTCTCTGCCGGGGGCTGGCGGTGGGGAGCAGCAGGCGAGAAGGCTGCGAGATGAATTATGCATGACGATGCCCGAGCCGCTCTGCTCGCCCGCCTGCTCCTGGCGCTGTGGCAAGCGAGGTAAAAGCAGGGAAAGGGAAGGGGAAAAAAAAAAAAAAAAGGAGAAATAATAATTCCCCGTCTCCAGGGAGCGGCGTGGTGGTTGGCAGCGAGCGAGGGAGCGCGCACGCAAGGAGGGAGGAGAGGGAGGAGCACATCCTAATGCAGAGATGCTGCAGTGGCTTTGGGCACACACATCCACACTCGGCCAGCCACCAGCCGAGCGCTGCCTCGCAGCCCAGCCCCCGGCAGCCGCCCAGGCCCCGCGGGCCCCCGGCTGATGCCCACGCAGCCCTCCCACCCCAGGTAAGCGCCTCGTGCCGCTCTGCCGCATCCCGGAGGGATGGAGACATCTCCCCGGGTCAGGGTATCGCATTCCCGGCACGGCCAACTCGCGCTGGGTCCTCTCCGGCCGCGGGGACGCTGCGAAGTCCGGCTGGGCTCCGCAGGGATGGGGACAGGAGCGGCTTGGGCATTCCGGGCCGGGCGGTGCCCGCGCCGGAGAGGAGCCGGGGGTGGAGTTGGGAGCGGGGGGGCCCCGCGGTGGTGGCACTTGTGGCAGCGCTGCGCGGCCGAGGTCGGGGCGGCTGTCAGCAGAAATGTCTCTTGGTGGGAAGAATCGGGGAATGTTTCGGATCTTAGCGATTGTCGCGAGGTTTTTCGCGGCGCGTTCCGGCCCGAGGCACTTCGGGAGAGCGCTCGTGGGGTCGGGCACCTCCAGCGAGGGGTTGGAGGGTCCGCAGGGGGTTCTGCTGCCCCAAAACTACTTCGGCACCTCCAGAATGAGCTGGCAGAGCCCCGAGCAGCCCCAGAGCCTCCTCTCCAGGGAGGGAGCACCAGGAGCACCGTGATGTCCCAATTCACCTTCCTGAGGGCAGATCCCAGGGGAGGGGTGGGATTGGGGGTGCTCGGGGGGGTGTTCTGTGTCTGGGGCTGTGCCAGGGACACTCAGGCTGTGGGAGATCCAGCGGATCCATTCCCACCCCTGGGCATGGAGGGCACCCCACAATCAGGGCACCCCTCCGCTCCCATTCCCAGAGGGATGGGCGCTGGGATGGGGAAGCAGCAGGGGGCTGGGAAGGCTGGGGGGGCTTCCTGGGGGCTTCTTCTCGTGTCCTAAAACCCCCCCGAGCTCCCTCCTCACCCCCACCCACGCTGACCCCAGAGCTGCCCCGGGCTGGCCGCACTCCCTCCAGCCCCCAGCGCTGTCCCCGCGGCTGGACCGGGGCGTGTTCCCGGGAGCTCGCGTCCCTCCAGGGAGACACCGGTTGCTGTGAGGATGGGAGGCAGCAGCCGCTGCCTCCCAGAGCAATCCCGAGGCTTTCCCAGAGCCCGAGCTCGGCCTTGCTCCTCCCAGGCTGATCCATAAGGAATTCCGAGGGCGCAAAGATGGAGCACAGGTTCTTGCAGGAGATTTTAGGATCAAAAAAATGAACCTCTCCAGGCTGGGTATTTGGGACTGAGCACAAAGTCAAAGACAACCCCAAAACCTCTCGCTTTGCTCAGCAGCAGATCCCAAACTTCCAAGAAATAACTGAGCTTTCCAGGGACTGGTCAGAATTCCCCTAAACTCCAGAAAACGGGATTTGGGGGATGGGGGGGGTTTGTGTCCAGCCCAGCTGCACCTGCGGCTCAGGTAGGTCGAGACAAAGGCTTCCCAACGCTCCTCTCCGTCCCCTAATTCCTACTAAGAGCTGCCGCTTTTGTCCCTTTGGAATACTTGCCGAGGATTTCATGGTCCGGCTTAGGATTTTCTCCGCGGATTTACCACAAAACAAATCACAAACGGCACAAAACCCAAACCTCGCCCTCAGGATTTCCCCCACGCTCATCCCACCCGCACGCAGCACGTGGAATGTCAGTCCCACGGAAATGGGAACCCACGTGGAGCCGAGCCCACGCCAAAGCCGCTCAGCCACGCTGGAAATGCCCGAAATCCCAAATTATCCCTGGAATGTTTGAGGAGAGGTTGAGCTCCCGCCGGGGTTTGTGTCCCTGTCGCCGGCGGTGCCACCAGCCCCGGGGGGTGAGGGTGGCAGGCGCGGCCACCTGGAAGTCATCGCAGCTCCGGGGAGAGCCCCGAGAGCTCCGGGAGCGGCTCCCGGCTCAGCCCAGAGCGGCCGCGGATCCCCGGGATCGGGGCTGGATTCCGGATCCCGGCAGGGAGCTCGGGATGGGCTTTCAGGGAGATTGGGACGGGCAGAGAGAATTTTAGATCTGAGCTTTGCAGTGAGTGGGTTTCCCTTTCTAAATTATTATTATTATCATCATCATCATTGTTATTTTATCAGTATTATTATTATTACCATTATTATTATTATTACCATTATTATTATTATTACTGTTTCATTACCATTTTTATTATTTTAATTTTCATTATTTCATTATAATTATCTTTTTTCCCTCCCCTGAACAAACCCATTCCCGTCTCTCTCCTTGGTGCCTCCCCGGGGCAGGTGGGAATTCAAAATCCAACCTGAGCTGCCCAATCCTCTGCAAATATCCCTCGGAAAATTCCCGGGGTTTTGGAGCTGGAGCTCCTGGGGGTTCCGGGCTTGTGCCACCTGCAGTGGGACTTGGGGACCCCCAGGTGGCTCAGCCCTGATGCCTTGGGACAAGTGACAAAGCAAAGGGGAAGGGTAGAAAGAGCCAGAAGGCTTTTCCATGGATCTCCTGCCCTCGGGGATGAGGGAATTTTGGCCCGGAAAGGGAATTTCCCCCGAGCTGGGCGCAGGCACGGGGTGTTAAAGCTCTAAACTCGCCCTCCAGACTCGAGTTTCAAACCCCACAGCTCAGCCCAGAGCAGTTGGAATGAGATTGGAAGTCTGAAAATCCACCCGGTGGGGATCCCAGCGGGAATCTGGGAGGCGACGTCCGCCCCAAATCCTGGTTATTAATGCTGATTGTGGCAATCAAAGTCACAGATATTCCTACAGGCGCTTTCCCGGTGCTGCCAACCCCTCTCCAGGCGCTGCCGAGCACGGGAAATGTTCCCTTTTCCCGGGAAATCCTGGTTGCTCCTGCGGGATCCTGAAATGGGCCGAGTGGGATTTCAGGCAGCGGGGACGGAGCTGAGCTCACCTGCCCAGGACAAACCTCTCCTCTCCCGCTTCCCACTGCCCTCTCCAGGCCTGGATCAGCTCCGGGGAGCTCAGCCTAAAGCCGGGACTATCCTGGGCTCCGCCCGCCCTCCCACTCGCGCTCCCTGTGGCGTCAGCGGCGCTTTGATGTGGCACAGGTATAAATAGCTCCCCACCTGCTCCAGACCCGCTCCAGCCCCGGAAAAGGCTGGAAGCGCTCCTGGGACTCGGGAAAAACAAGCGGAGAGCTCAGGAATTCTCCTGGGGAAGCAGCCCCGGGAAGAGGTTGGGAGGGGAAGCCCTGATCCAGCAGCTGGGGGAGGTCAGAGCGGCAGCGATTCCCCCCGGGAAGGCAGCATCCAGGGAATTTCGGCACCATCACACACGCAAAGCTCTGTACCTCCACCTATTTCAGCCACCCAATCCTAAAACCTGCCGAATTCCCGGGAAAAAAAAAAATTAATTAGGGCCTGTCTTGGGCTTGGCCCTGCAGGATCTGATGGGATGGGGTGGCTCCGGATGCTCCAAGGGAAGAGATCTTTAATTTCCATGGATTTGGTGATCCAGAATTGCTCCTGCAGCACCCCAAGGGACCAGAGCCAAACAAAACCAACCCCACCCCAACTAAAATCCTAGGAATGTCCCAAAAATCCAACTGGATTTTATCCCAGCAGCGGCAGAGCGGGTCGGGCGGTGCCCACACCTGACGGGGAATTTTGCTGCTCCACTTCCTCCTTAAAACTCCAAATATTCCAGGCAGAGGTTGGCAGGGGAGGGACGGGGACACAAAGGCCACAGCTCGGGGGAGACAGGGCACCCCAAAGTGGCAGCGGATCCGAGCTTGGAACAGCGGGAGCAGCCGGAGCGGAGACCCCAGAGCTCCCCCACCCAAACCAGGCACGATCTCCCTGCCCAGGGCTGTCCCCTCAGGGCACAGGCAGGACACAGAGCCTGTCCCCGCTTTGTGCCACCCCCAGCCCACCGGGAAATGACGAATCCGTGCGGATTGGAGCAGATCCCGGCTCCGGCCGCAGCGGGGAAGGAGTAAGGGCTGGGAGTGCCATCTGCTCCCGCAGCCTCAGCCCTGCTGCGCTCCCAGCCGGGGACAGCCCCCTCTGTGTCCCCTCTGTGTCTGCTCCCTCTGTCCCCTCCTGCCTGTCCCCTTTCTGTCCCCATCCTTTGTCCGGTCTCTGTCCCACCCCGTCAGTTCCCTGTGTCCTCTCCTGCCTGCCCCCTCTGTCCCCTCTCTGTCCCCTCCTGCCTGTCCCCTCTGT
>VZRF01011464.1:28387-39016 GCA_013396875.1 Vireo altiloquus | reverse complement strand
CTCTGTGTCCCCTCTGACCCCACTCTGTGTCCCCTCCAGGGCCGCTGTCCCCACGCGCCCGTAGAGGCTCCGCAGGATGGGAAGTGCCACCGGATTCATCCGCGCTTCCCTGGCCGTGGGCACCTTCCTGGGTAAGAGATTCCCTCGGGAGAGGCGGGAGGGGCTGGCGGAGGTGGGACATGGGCTGGGGATTGCCTCTCGGTGTGATGCAGCAGTGACAGATCCCAGTTCTCCGGGAGGTTTGGGATGTGCTGCTCCGTGTCTGTGATATTCCCAAGTCCCTTTGGGGCCGGGAAGGTTTGGCAGGCACAGCTCCCTTTCAAAATCCAGATTTAGTGTGATGCAGGAGGAATTTCCTCCAGCCTGTGGGATTCACCTCACTCCCCATCCTGTTTTTCTCAGGGATCCCTTGTGGGCAATGTCGCACCTGCAAAGATGCCTCAGGTCCTCAGGGAGCATTTCTGGATGTCAGGGAGGATTTTTGGATCTCAGGGAGAAATTCCAGATCTGAGGGACATTTCCAGATGTCAGGAGAAATTCCAGATCCCAGAGAGCATTTCTGGATCTCAGGGATTATTTCCAGATCTCAAGGACCATTTCTAAAACCTGGGGACTATTTCTGGACCTCAGGGACATTTCTGGATCTCGGGGAGAAATCCCAGATCTCAAGGAGAAATCCCAGATCTCAGGGAGCATTTCTGGATCGCAAGGACCACTTCTGGATTTGGGGAGATGATTTCCAGACCTCAGGGCCCCATCCCTGGATCTCGGGGAGGCTCAGGCTGCTCCCTGCAGGTCCTTTTTCCGCAGGGAGACATTTCCTCTCCGCCTGAGATGGGATAATGTCCTCCAGCCGATCCATCACGCCAGGCAGAGCCGCCTGGCCCTTCCTTATAAATATCCAATTACCTTTTAATGTTCTCCACATCCCCGAGGAGGCCCAGGCAGGGGGGGCAGCCCCGGATCCGGAGCCAATTATCCCTCTTGGAAATTGGCCTGACCCCAATGCAGCCCTGGAGCTGGAGTCAGGATCTCTCCCATCAACCACCTGAGTTCAGGAGAAGCCCCCTACCCAAAAAAATCGCTCCCCAGGAAGGCTGGGAGGGTGAATTTCACTGAGCCACAGAGCTCCAGAGGCAGCCAGGACAGGGAGAGACCTGGGAAACATGAGGAGGGGTTGGGATAAAAGGATGAGAGGAAACTTTATGGGGTGGGAAAAGAGCCAAAGCCTCCAGGTCTGGAGGGAGATTTAAATATTTAAATCTTCTGAAGTGCACGGAGACCACTCTAAAATCCCCAAACTCTCCCCCGGCCTTTGTCCATCTGGGAAAATCTCTGGAAATTCTGGGAATCCAAGCCCTGAGCTTTTGTTCCTGAGAAAGCTGCTCGTTAAAAACAACCCAAAATCAACGCTCGGTTCCTCAGAAAACCCCAAATCCAGTCAGATTCTGGGCATAAATTTCCCATCAGACCAGTTCATGGCCCATCCTGTGATCCCAAGGCTCCAGGGCTGTGCTCACAAACAGGAATTCAGCTTGGGAAACATTCCACCGAGGAAATCCATCATTTCCTGGGCTCCAGAGCTGGGCTCAGCACAAAGGCAAAGCTCAGCCTCCTGCACACCTGCAACTTCCAGGCCTGGCTCTCAGCAAATTCCTAAAAATATCCCGAAAATAATCTAAAAGGGAGGCTCTGGAGTCACCTCCCTGCAACTGCTTCTCAGAATCTTCATTTTCAGGTGTTCTGCTTTCACCCTTTTCCCATTATTTTGGTGCTAATTACCATTTTCCCCAATACTGAAGGTTATTCCAGAGGCAGAGTAGGGTTTTTCTGGTCGTTCCAGCTCTCCCAGCTGGATGGAACATGGAAAAGTCCCGGCAGGTTGCTCCCCTCATTTGAAATTTGGCTTTAAAAACCTTTATTTTGTTGCCTGTCTTCTCCCTGTTTTCCAAAGCCCAGAGCATCCGGGACAGACCCCACTAAAATCTGGGAATTCCAGGGTGGCAGAATCTGCCCAGATCAGTCTCAGAAGTTCAGGGATTTATCAGTTCTTGATTTTAACCTTATCCCCACCTTGCAACACTTTAATTACTGCTTTAATCAACCCCCGATTTGTTTAATGGGTGAAATCCAAGTGTTTCACCCCCTGGCACCTTGGAATCGTGGATTAAAACTCACCTGAACTCCTGGCATCGATTCCAAGTGGGAAAATCAATGCCTGGCACTTGCAGCCTGTAACCTTGGCAGGGACAAAGGGACACAGGCTCCGGGTGGGATCGGGAGGGAGGATGAGCCTAATTTGGCTTGATTGGAATAAAAAAATCTCAGGGGAAAGGGCAGGGATGGGAGTGGCAACAGTAGATATTTTATTTGTTAAATAAATAGGAATTATTTACCTTATGTTCCCTAATTAATCCCCAAATTAAAGCTGTTCAGCCTCGATCCTGTCACCGCCATCTATCCGAGCACAATTAACTCATCTATCAGCACACAATTAATTCCTTCTCATTAATTCCCCATTAACTCATGATTGGTTTTCCCCCTGGTCAGCAGAGTTTATTCCAGCTGGGACTGACCCGGACGGGAGAAGGATTCCAGCTTTTCCTTTAGGAATGGATCCATCCTGGCAGGAAAGCAGCACTGCCTGGGAGGGGAAACAAACCCCAAAACTCTGCTTTTCCTTAATCCCAAAGAATCCCAGCTCAGTGCCTCTCCCTGTGCGGCACCAGGGACCATCCTGGCTGCTGGAACCAGGATAATTGCCTGGAGCAGGGACACGGGGAGAGGCTGCTCCCAGCCCAGAGCCAATGAGCNACCATCCCATCCCATTATCCATTCCCATCCCATCCCATCCCATCCCATCCCATCCCATTATCCCAATCCCAATCCCAATCCCCTCCCATCCCAGCAAACTCCGGCAGCTGCGGGTCAAGGGCTACTCCCGCTGATCCCAAGCCATTCCTGGCTGGAAGCAGCTCTTCCATACAACATCCCGCTCCCGGGAATGGCTTCATTCAGCAGGGGGAAGGAGCCGGATCGGCGCTGGCACGGCAGGTGGGAGACACTCATTAATTCAATTACAGAGCAGGGAAGGATCCCGGAGCCAGGGGGAAGCAGCTCGGAGCTTATCAGCGCTGGCAGCTCCTTCCCTGATAAGGGCCAGGCGTCTCCAGGGGGACAGGGACAGGCAGGACAGACGTGCTGGCAATTATCCCACCGGCTGTTCCCGCAAGAAAGAGATTTCCAGGCAGATCCTGCCCCGCTCTCACTCGCCGCGTCCCTTCCCGGTTGGGTTTGGGTGACAGGAGGTGTCCCAGCCCCACGGCAGGAGTGGGACTGGATGAGATTTAAGGGTTTTTTCCCACCCAAACCATTCTGGGATATTCCGGGATTGCCCCGCACGGAAGGGGAGCCACTGGAATTCGGTGTTTGTGTGTGGGATGGGAGGGCAGCTGGCGCTTCACGGGGACATGCTGTCCCCAAAGGGTGGCCCTGGTGTGGTGAGGAGGAGGCAGGAGGGTGTCCTTCATCCCTCTCGTTCCTCCTTGTTCTCAAAACCAGAGTCAAATCCATGCCTGAACAGCCTAAAAGCGACTTGGGGCTCATCCCAGCCATGGAACAGAATAGCTTTCAGTGGTTTTCAGTGGTTTTCTCTGCTTTGCACAGGTTTGCTCTGGTTTGCACTGGTTTGCACTGGTTTTCACTGGTTTTCACTGGTTTGCTCTGGTTTTCACTGGTTTTCACTGGTTTGCACTGGTTTGCACTGGTTTGCTCTGCTTTGCTCTGCTTTGCTCTGGTTTTCACTGGTTTGCTCTGGTTTTCACTGGTTTGCTCTGCTTTGCTCTGGTTTTCACTGGTTTGCTCTGGTTTCCACACCAGTAACAAACCGGTTTGAGGTGTCAGGAGCTGCGGGGACAGAGGGGACTGGCCAGGTGTGCTCAGAGCCATGAAGATCCCTGCTCTCCCCTCTCCTCCCTCATCCCGGAGAGGATTTGGGAAGAACCAACCAGGCCGAGCTTGCACAGTCAGAGGAGGAACCTCGGGGACAAGGGGACGTTCCCAGCTCCAGTTCCAGGACATCTCTGCTCCCTTCTCCCGGTGTCCCCAGGGATGCTGATCCCTCTGGCAGGGTGGGAATGGTGCAGGATGTTCGGTGGGAAGGGTGGAAATGTTCCCACAGCCAGGCCAGGGCTGTGCTGATGGATGGGCTGAGATTGTCACCTTGCTCCTTCTCTCCTCCTCACTGCCGGGGACACCCTACAAAGCTGAAAAAAAAGTGGGATTTGTTTTAGGGAGAGCCGAGCGGGTTTTCCTCTCTTCCCGCAGTTTGGTGCCAGGCCCAGAGCGGCACGAGGAGCTACGGGCCAGTGTTTGAGGAGCAGCCATCCCACATCCTCTTCCCTGAGGGCTCGGCAGAAGAAAAGGTGACTCTGTCCTGCCGGGCACGGGCCAATCCTCCAGCCACTTACAGGTGAGCATCTGGAACGGGATCAAAAACATCCCGAATCCTGCTTTGCCTCCTCCACCTTTATCTATGGGAAATTATTAACTTGGGAATGAGATTCCAGGTCCTGTGAGGAGCTGAGGGGGCAGGGAAAGGAGCTCAGCCTGGAGCAAAGGGGATCAGGGGGAATTTGTGGCTCTGCACAACTCCCTGACAGGAGGGGGCAGCCAGGGGGGATTTGGGATCTTATCCCAGGGAACAGGGACAGGAGGAGAGGGAACAGCCTCAGGCTGGGCCAGGGGAGGTTTAGGCTGGAAATCAGCAGGAATTTCCTCATGGAAAGGGCTGGCAAGGCATGCCCAGGGAGGTTTGGAGTGCCCATCCCTGGAGGTGTCCAAGGAATTCCTGGACGTGGCACTCAGCACTCAAGGTGGGAATCGGGCCCAGCTCGGCCTCGATGATCCCAGAGGGATTTTCCAACCTCAACAATCCCACAGTTCTGAGATGTTCCACCCCTCCCTGTTTGCGAAATCCAAACCCACGAGATCCAAATCCACCTCCAACCCTGCCCCAGCTGGAAAACCACCAGCACAGCCCCACGGGCACCCCCACGGGGATTGATCCCTGTCCCTGCTCCTGCTTCTCCGGGCAGGTGGAAGATGAACGGCACGGAGCTGAAGCTGGAGCCGGATTCCCGCTACAGGCTGGTGGCCGGGGATCTGGTGATCAGCAATCCCGTGAAAGCCAAGGATTCTGGCTCCTACCAGTGCGTGGCATCCAATTCCAGGGGCACCGTGGTGAGCAGGGAAGCCTCGCTCCGCTTTGGCTGTAAGTTTGGCACCAGCAGGTAAATTAAATCCAAACCATGGTTTAGGCTGGGCTTAAACTGAAAACAGGACGGAGAGAATCTCTCCAACACATCATCCCACAGAGAAATCCCCTGGTGCTTGTGTAGAAATCTGGAGGGTTTGGAGAATTACAGAGGAAGCTGATGATAATTTTGGATCTCCCTCTGCCCAAACCAGCCCGAGGTGGGGCAGAGGAAAGGCAGAGGTTCCTCCAGCTGCTCTTCCCTGCCCGGGTTTCACTCTTCCTGTTCAGTTTTGCAGGAATTCTCGGCGGAAGAGAGGGACCCTGTGAAGATCACCGAGGGCTGGGGGGTGATGTTCACCTGCAGCCCCCCGCCCCACTACCCAGGTGAGGGGGACACAGCAGGGCACACAGGGTTCCCGGGTTTTCCGGGAATTTCAGGGAAGGAAACTGGGGGTTAATTCCGAGTTTGCAAAGTCACAAAGCAGAGGTGGGAATTGGTGTGTCCATGAAAGGACCAATTCCAGCCCAGAATCCTGCTGGATCCATCCCACCCAGGAGGACACCAACAACCCTGTGCAGCTGATTCCCTTTTCCCCCAGGTTTATCCTACCGGTGGCTCCTGAATGAATTCCCCAATTTCATCCCGGCCGACGGGAGACGTTTCATCTCCCAGACCACAGGCAACCTCTACATCGCCAAGACAGAGGCCTCAGACCTGGGCAACTACTCCTGCTTTGCCACGAGCCACATCGACTTCATCACCAAGAGCGTCTTCAGCAAGTTCTCCCGCCTCAGCCTGGCTGCGGAGGGTCAGTGCTCGTGGATTATCCCAAAAACGCCGATTCTTGCGGGAAAAATCCAGCTCAACAAACCCCTGTGGAACATTTGGGCTCCGCCAAGCCCGAATGACCCTCCAGCTTCCCTGAAGAGCTTATGAAAATATCAGTGGGCTGGGATGGGAGGGAAGCAGCCCTCTCTCCAGGATTCCCTGTTTCCACCCGTGGGGTTTCCCTGTTTTTAGAAGATATTTGTGGGGCAGGAAGCCCGAGGTGTAACAGGAGGAAGGCCTGGATTGGAGCAACCTGGGATAGTGGGAGGTGGCCCTGTCCGTGGCACGGGTGGCACTGGATGAGCTTTAAAGTCCCTCCCAACCCAAACCCATCCCAGGATGCTCAGGAATTACGGAGCCCTGAGATGTTACCAAGAGAGTTTTAGAGACTTCAGGGAGAAAACAAAAATTAAACCTCTGTCCCCTCACCCAAACACGCGAAGGGGTTGGGGAACGCTGTCACCTCGTGGGTCCCTCTGTCCTTTGAGAGCCCCGGGTGGCACTTTGGTGTCACCCAGGCGCCCTGAGCGGTGTTCTCCCCATGGCAGATGCCCGGCAGTTCGCACCCAGCATCAAGGCCAGGTTCCCTGCGGACACCTATGCTCTGACTGGGCAGGCTGTGACCCTGGAGTGCTTTGCCTTTGGAAAGTGAGTGCAGCATCCGCATGGATCGGGATTGGGATCGGGGTTGGGATGGGGATGGGGAGGGAATGGCGGAAAGAGAGGGAATGTCAGAACTTCCACACCTCCTCTCTCCAATGGAAGACCAGAGATGGATGGGAAAGGGAAGTGGGAGGAACTAAAGCCAAAGCAGGGACAGGACCGGGATGGCTGCACGGGGACTGAGTTTAGCCCGGACTCACCGGATCGGCTTTTCCACAGCCCCGTTCCTAGGATCAAGTGGAGGAAGCTGGACGGGCCACAGTCCTCCAAGTGGATCGGCAGCGAGCCCCTGCTGCAGATCCAGCACGCGGGGTTTCAGGATGAGGGGACGTACGAGTGCGAGGCGGAGAACGCCAAAGGGAGGGACACGCACCAGGGCCGCATCATCATCCACGGTAACGCCACCAAACATGGCCCTTATCCAAGGGGACACATCCAAACACGTGTCCTTCATCCATGGGGACACATCCAAATGTGTGACCTTCATCCATGGGGACACAAACACATGTCCTTAATCCATGGGGACACATCCAAACGTGTGACCTTCATCCATGGGGACACATCCAAACACGTGTCCTTCATCCATGGGGACACATCCAAACGTGTGACCTTCATCCATGAGGACACATCCAAACACGTGTCCTTCATCCATGGGGACACATCCAAACATGTGTCCTTCATCCATGGGGCCACAAACACATCCTTCATCCATGGGGACACATCCAAACTTGTGTCCTTCATCCATGAGGACACATCCAAACATGTGACCTTAATCCATGGGGCCACAAACATGTGTCCTTCATCCAGGGGGACACATCCAAATGTGTGTCCTTCATCCATGGGGACACATCCAAACACGTGTCCTTCATCCATGGGGACATAAACACGTGTCCTTCATCCATGGGGACATATCCAACGCGTGTCCTTCATCCAAGGGAACACATTCAAACACGTGTCCTTCACCCAGGGAAGTGTCCTTCATCCATAGGGACACATCCAGGTTACCTCAGCCCGATTCCAGTTTTTCCTGCAGTTCAGGAATGTCCTGAATCTGAGAGAGGGAAGGTTTAGAGGAGATATCAGGAAGAAATTCTTTACTGTAGGAGTTGTGAGGCCCTGTCACAGGGCAGATGGGGATGGTGGCACAGGGGATGTGGCTTTCCCATCCCTGCAAGCATCCCAGGCCAGGCTGGATGGAGCTTGGAGCAACCTGGAACGGTGGAAGGTGTCCCCATGGCAGGGGTGGGACTGGGGGCATCTTCAAGGTCCCTTCCAGCCCAAACCATTCCATGATTCCATGATTCAGGAATGGCTCAGCCCTGGATTCAGCCCCGATCTTGCCCAGCAGGACCAGGCTGTGCCTCTCGCTGCACAATAGGCTGGGGCCGTTCCCGTGGCGGATCCTGCTGCGCCAACGACGGCGCTGGCAGCGCTGGCATGGGGACATCCTTCTGCCAGCCTGGCACCGCCACCTCTCAGCTGAGCTCCTCGGCTCTGCCCTCTCTCTCTCTCGTCCTCTGCAGCCCAGCCCGACTGGCTGGACGTGATCTCGGACACGGAAGCCGACATCGGGTCCGACCTGCGCTGGAGCTGCGCGGCCTCGGGCAAACCCCGGCCCACGGTGCGGTGGCTGCGGGATGGGCAACCCCTGACCTCCCAGGTACCCCCAGCCAGCTCTGACCCTGCTCCTCCAGCCCCTGCCCTTCCTCCTGCCTCGCTCCTGCATCCCAGCCGCGGTTCCCACCCCGCACTCCTCCTCCATGTGCCCCCATTGGGCTGCGAAGCGACGGCACCATCCCCAGGTTCCCTCTCCCCGGCGCTGCCATCCCAAACCATCGCTTGGCGCAGCTGCAGGGGCTCATGGCGGGCAGTGGGGAGGTCAAACGGTGCCTCAGGCCCGTCTTGGCATCACCTGCAACTGGCTGCTTGGGTGCCTCAGCAAACAGAGCCCGGCAACGAGGGGCAGTGATGGCTGCAGACATAAAAACAAATCCCACGTTTTCCCCACCGCGGAAAACCAAGCTGGCCTCGAGGATTCTGTGATGAAACTCAACCCTGACCCAGCTGAGGACTGAGTTCCCGTTTTTTTTTGGTTTTTTTTAGTTTTTCTCATCTAATGGGTTCATCCTCTTGTTTGCACAGAACCGCATCGAAGTGAGCGGTGGAGAGCTGAGATTTTCCAAGCTAGTCCTGGAGGACTCTGGCATGTATCAGTGTGTGGCTGAGAACAAGCATGGCACAGTTTATGCAAGCGCTGAATTAACAGTGCAAGGTAATTCCTCGTTTCCCAGAGCTCTGGGTTCCAATGGGACACTGAAAAAAAAAAAAAATCTCTTCCTAATATCCTGATGTGATCCTGATGTTGTGATGTCGCAGCGAGATGGGAGCAGGCAAAAAACTGCTTTGCTCGCCACTGAAACTGTTTCTGGTTCAACAAGATTCTCTGCAAGCCTTTAAATTTTAAATCCTGTGTAAATTCTGTGTGAAAGGGAACAAAAAAAAATCTGTTTAGCTACAGGAAGTGGATAGGACACCCAGCAGCAGCACTACAGCCTCTCTTCCCCTACGAATTCCTCTTTTTTGGAGGAAAGGGGTGTAAAAAAAAAAGAGTTCAGCCTCCATTCTGCCTGCTTTGATGGATGGTGGCTGGAGCTGAGCTGCTGCCAAACTTGTTCCAAGTTAGTCCAAAAATTTATCTCCTTGTGGAGATTCCAGAGATAAATTAAAGGCCCTGAGTACCAACTGCTCAGCATTAACACACCGAGGCCAACAGGTAAATCCCAATTCCATCCGCAATTCCAGGAGGAGTTTCAGGCAAGCTGGATGTCTGCGTCGGTCAGGATATTGAAGAGATTATCCTCGACATGTTCCAAAGCAGCTGTTGTTGTGTCTCTCAAAGACCTTGCACTTGTTAGGGTCATTCCCATCGCTCTGTCCCCACGTAATTCCCGCCTGGCAGGCATCAGGATCCACCCGGCAGCCGAGGAATTCCCTCCTCATCCTGCTCTCCAGGCTCTGCCTTGCTTCTCCTACTGAGCCATCCAACAACAAATCGATTCCCACTCAAACGCGGCGCTGGAATTCCCCCAGGGCAGGGTTTCTAATCGCGCCTTAATCCTCTTTTTTTATCCCTGTAGCCTTAGCTCCAGATTTTAGACTAAACCCCGTGAAGCGGCTGATCCCGGCAGCCCGGAGTGGGAAGGTCATCATCCCGTGCCAACCACGAGCAGCACCAAAAGCCACCGTGCTCTGGACCAAAGGGACAGAACTCCTGGTCAACAGCAGCAGGTAGCAGCAGAGTCAGCTCCCACCTAGAAAATGTAGCTAAAATCTATTTTTGTTTTTTTTTTTTTACCAGAAGACTGGACTCGATGACCCAAATGTGCTGCTGCATCCCTGAGCTTTGTTATTTCTCTAATTTCTTCTCTAGCAAACTCTTACATAATATTTCCCTGCCTGTTTTTGTCCCCAGTTTCTCTAAAATCAGAGGAAATTCCCAAATGCCCAACGTGAGCAATCTTTAATCTCCCTTTGTGTGGCTCCTCTCCCTTGGCAGGGTGACGATCACGGCGGATGGGACTTTGATCCTGCAGAACATCAGCAAATCCGATGAGGGAAAATACACCTGCTTTGCCGAGAACTTCATGGGCAAAGCCAACAGCACTGGAATCCTCTCTGTTCGAGGTAGGGATGTTCATTTGAGGCCAATCGAGTAAGAAATGGCTAAGAATGAGTGATGGGATCTTTCTCCTCTCCTCATACTCCCAAAAACCAGGATAATCAGGGAATTATTTACTTAAATAAATTAAATAAATAAATTTAAATTTATTTTTTTATTTAAAAATTATATTTATATATATATAATATATTTAAATATATA
>VZRF01011464.1:8163-22520 GCA_013396875.1 Vireo altiloquus | reverse complement strand
CCACTCCACTGACCACACCCATCCATGTGCTCCTCTGGCCACACCCATCCATGTGATCCCTGACCACACCCACTCCACTGACCACACCTATCCCTGTGTTCCTCCGGCCACGCCTGCTCCACTGACCACACCTATCCCTGTGTTCCTCCGGCCACGCCTGCTCCACTGACCACACCCACTCCACTGACCACTGCCATCCATGTGATCCCTGACCACACCTACTCCACTGACCACTGCCATCCATGTGATCCCTGACCACACCTACTCCACTGACCACTGCCATCCATGTGATCCCTGACCACACCTACTCCACTGACCACTGCCATCCATGTGATCCCTGACCACACCTACTCCACTGACCACTGCCATCCATGTGATCCCTGACCACACCCATTCATGTGATTCCTGACCACACCCACCCCACTGACCACTCCCATCCACGTGATCCCTGACCACACCCACTCCACTGACCACACCCATCCATGTGCTGCCCGTGCTGTTCCCTCACAGGAATTCCTGACTCCTCTCCTTCCCCCCAAACTCCTCTTCCCAAATTCAGCCCAGCCTGAACCAGCTTTAGGATTTGCAGCCCTCGAGACCCCACAGCTTCCCAAGAGTTAAGAACTAAAAACTATTTAAGAACAACTTTTCCACTAAGAGTGAAATCCCAGCTCCATGGGGCTAGCAAATCCCCTAAATTCAGGGCCTGAATTCTCAGCGCTCGCCCCCAAATTCCTGTTCCCAGCACTCCTAGGAGTTTTATCAGAGCCAAAACACAGAAAGAACCCCACAAACCCCCACCTCCCTCGAGGTACCTGTGGTGTCTGTGCCACCCCACAGCCGCTCCTTCCCCGTTCCCTATTTTTCCAGGGACGAGCATGATGGTGGAGGACTCTGTGACGAGGCCGGCGCCCCACGCCGTGGTCATCACCACCAACTCCCTGCTGATGGTGGCCCTGATCAGCTCCCTGGAGCTCTGACCGTGTCCCGGACACGGCTCCGGACAGGCTTCCTCCTGATCCCACGGGAACAGTGCGACCTTGGGCAAATCCCACTTCGGATCGGGGCAGCGCCGCAGGGAGAGGATTCGACCTCCACGGTTGGAAGGGAGGAAGAAATAAAATTTTAGAAAAAACAGCTTTTTTTTTTTTTTTTTTTTGGTTTGGAGGAACAAAAAGCTTTCGTACAAGACATGGGTCTTTAACCGATTAAAAGTTTTTTAAGGAAAAACGAGGAAAACGAAGAATTCTCCGGGAATTCTGCAGCCAACTGCCCCCTCCCCTCACTGTATCCATAGGTTTTCTGCCTTATCAAGCCATGTATGAGATAACCAGACTGAGAAATTTGACTTTTTTTTTTAACTCTGTACAGCGAATTCCAGGGGGGGCAAAAAGGGAACTGAGGAGTTCAGGGAGCAGCGCGTTCCACACCCATCCCACCGCAGCCAGCTCGGAGCATTTCCGGGACAGGATTGATCCTTTTTCCCACCAAAAATGAGCCAAATCCAGCAGGAACCAGCGCAAGGAGACAAAGGGGAGGATTGAGCTCTGCCCCAGCCTGAAAAGCTTTTCTCACACCTCTGGTGTTTGCTTGCAGTGCCAGCCTGGTGCTCGTCTCAGCTGGGAGACACAAATTCCATGTTTTCCTGTATCCCGCGAGCTTTTGGGGTGGATTTGTCATCCTGTTTGCTTCTTTCCTTTCTGTTCGGGGAGAGGGGGAGAAGGGAAAAGGAGATACTTTTCCGGCATCCCTCATTTGGGCAGCTCTGCCTAAAAAAGGAGGTGCCAAGAAATCCAATTCCAGAGGGGCTTGAAGAAGGAATTCTAAAAAGCGACAAAATTAAAAACAGGAGACGCAAGGAAGCCACCACTGGGACAACACGGAAAATATGGACTCGGATTCACCTCCCTTGCACTGAAAATTCACTCAGCCAAAATTCCAGGCTCGGACTGGGGCTGCAGAGGCTGAGATCCAGCCGGGAAGAGGCTCCGGATTCCAGCTCCGAGGCTGGATGGCTGCTGGACATCCCAAGGAAGCAGCAGGATGCTGCGGAGCACTCCAGAGGCTGGAAAAGCAGGAATGCTGAGCCCACCACTCACAGGACTGGTTGGGAATCGATGTCGGGATTGAAATCTCTGTCTCCCAGTAAAGCAGTTGACCAAAGTTAACGAGAATTGGTTGATGTCGCTGCCGGGTCCATCCCAAGGGTGCTTTTAGGGAATTTTCCCTGCCTGGAGTTCCTCAATCCCACAGAAAACAGTGCCAGCCTGGGCAGCTCCAATCCCAGAATTTCCTGGCTGGGCCCTGACGTGCAGTTTTCCCACTAAATGCCAATTCCTTGCCCTTTTTTAGGCCAGGTGGTGGCACCTACAAGGACAGCCCTGGTCACTCTGTAAGGACACCACTGGTCACTCTGAAGGGACACCATGGTCACCTTGCATGGACAGCACTGGTCACTCTGAAGGGACAGCCCTGGTCACTCTGCAAGGACACTCCTGGTCACTTGTAGCTTCCTAAAGCTCAGGACCACAGAAATTCCTCCAGCCGGGAACGGGGAGCACAGAGAGTTCCCAGTCTGGGGTTTCCATGGAATCTGTGCCATCCTCGCCTCCAGGTGCGGGTGAAAAACCAGGAGAAAGTAGTTCAGGCACCAATCCAGAGCAGAAAGAGACACTTTTTTTCCCAAATTCCTGCCGTTTATGATGGGAATTCAGGGGTGGTGATTAAGAAAAGATGATTTTGCAGGGAGAGGTGGGAAAAAGGAGAGATGGGGATGCTCTTCCTGCACTGAGCTCCAATCTCAATTCCCTTTTCCTGCTTTCTCCCGTCCTTACCCTCAGCCTGTTAACAAAAACATCCCCCAACCCTTAACATCCCTTCAAAAATCAAAGAACAACCCTCCCCCCCCAAAAAAAACCCATTAAAGGCCCCTTCTGACAGCTGGACCCCAGTGGCCATCCCAGCCCTCGGTCTTCAAGGAAAAATTCCAATTATGGATTCATTTTCCCTGCTCTGGGCACCTGGCTCCCCTCAAGAAATTAAAAACCCCAAAGATGAAGGAGATGTTTTTGGCTCCCGCTCTGACCTCCCCAGCAGAGAGGGATCGCGCCGGAGCTTTTCATCCCGCTGGATTTGGGAATCCCAGCTGGGCCCAAGATGCTGAAATTTCCATGACAAAGAGCAGAGAGGGTCCTGCAGATGGGGCAGCTCTGGACCATTAACTCCCAGCCCGCTGTGATGGGTCATTCCCAATTTTTCCATGTTCAGGAGGCGGAAAAAAAAACAAAACCAAAAACCAAAAACCCTCTGGAAATCAGCTCTGGAAAGTGCCTGGTTTGGTTTTCACTTAAATAAATAAAAAACCCAATTTTCCATTTGGTTTTCATTCAAATAAATAAAAAGATTTCCCTTCATTCCCAGGGTTTTTTTCAGTATTAAAAGCATTTTTGTGTTGTTCTGGTAAAAGGAAAAACTAGGGAATGCTGCAATTTTTAATACTGGAGCTGCGCCGTTGTTTTCCTGGGATTTGGGTGTAGCTCACAGGGAAAAAGGGATCAAACAGCAAATTGGTTGTTTGTAGTAAAATACAGAAGAAAATAGGAAAAAATGAGGTATTTAATAGGTCCCTCCATGGATTCCACTCCCTGCAGAGCTCCAGGTTTATCCTCATTAACCACCAGGAAAAATGAAAGATCCCAATCCCACTGAGCCGTTCCCGTAAGGATCTCAGGGATGAGCTCAGCTCTGAGTCAGGATCAAACACTCCCAGCTCTCATCTGCTGCTTCCCGGTGCTCCCCACTCCACTCAGGAATATCCCGGAAAATGCTTTTTTCCAGGATGTCATGGAAGGGAATAAACTTCCAGAGGGAAGTTGGGCACCCCTTGATCCCTGGGAGCAGGACTTGGGTCAGAGGGAAATGAGATTGGCTTAAAAATTACCTCATTCCTCTCCCCTCCCGAGCTTAGGCAGCTCCATCCCCCAGAATTCTTGGAAAGGCAGGAGAAATTTAAGGAAATTTGAGGAAATTTGACAGGAATAAGGATGGGATGTTAAAAAAACCCCAAACACCTTGAGGTTAAACAAAGAGGAGCTGGGAGCTGTTTGGTCCAAATCCTGGCTGAATCATTCTGGAATCCCACTGGAAGCACCTGCTGGAAATCCAGCTCGGGTTCTCCAGCCCTGTCCCAACTTTCCAGGCTCCAAAGTGGCTGAAAATATCCAGTTATAAAAAATAAATTATAAATATCACATGAAACAGTTATGGGGATCCACGGAATGCCCTGAGCTGGAAGGGAAGGATCATCAAAATCCAACTGTGGACAGCCCCAAGAATCCCACCCCGAATTCCTGAATTCCTAATAAAAGAGCCAAAGCCANCTGCCGGGTCCATCCCAAGGGTGCTTTTAGGGAATTTTCCCTGCCTGGAGTTCCTCAATCCCACAGAAAACAGTGCCAGCCTGGGCAGCTCCAATCCCAGAATTTCCTGGCTGGGCCCTGACGTGCAGTTTTCCCACTAAATGCCAATTCCTTGCCCTTTTTTAGGCCAGGTGGTGGCACCTACAAGGACAGCCCTGGTCACTCTGTAAGGACACCACTGGTCACTCTGAAGGGACACCATGGTCACCTTGCATGGACAGCACTGGTCACTCTGAAGGGACAGCCCTGGTCACTCTGCAAGGACACTCCTGGTCACTTGTAGCTTCCTAAAGCTCAGGACCACAGAAATTCCTCCAGCCGGGAACGGGGAGCACAGAGAGTTCCCAGTCTGGGGTTTCCATGGAATCTGTGCCATCCTCGCCTCCAGGTGCGGGTGAAAAACCAGGAGAAAGTAGTTCAGGCACCAATCCAGAGCAGAAAGAGACACTTTTTTTCCCAAATTCCTGCCGTTTATGATGGGAATTCAGGGGTGGTGATTAAGAAAAGATGATTTTGCAGGGAGAGGTGGGAAAAAGGAGAGATGGGGATGCTCTTCCTGCACTGAGCTCCAATCTCTGCTATTCCCTTTTCCTGCCTTCTCCCTTCCTTACCCTCAGCCTGTTAACATAAACATCCCCCAACCCTTAACATCCCTTCAAAAATCAAAGAACAACCCTCCCCCCCCAAAAAAAACCCATTAAAGGCCCCTTCTGACAGCTGGACCCCAGTGGCCATCCCAGCCCTCGGTCTTCAAGGAAAAATTCCAATTATGGATTCATTTTCCCTGCTCTGGGCACCTGGCTCCCCTCAAGAAATTAAAAACCCCAAAGATGAAGGAGATGTTTTTGGCTCCCGCTCTGACCTCCCCAGCAGAGAGGGATCGCGCCGGAGCTTTTCATCCCGCTGGATTTGGGAATCCCAGCTGGGCCCAAGATGCTGAAATTTCCATGACAAAGAGCAGAGAGGGTCCTGCAGATGGGGCAGCTCTGGACCATTAACTCCCAGCCCGCTGTGATGGGTCATTCCCAATTTTTCCATGTTCAGGAGGCGGAAAAAAAAACAAAACCAAAAACCAAAAACCCTCTGGAAATCAGCTCTGGAAAGTGCCTGGTTTGGTTTTCACTTAAATAAATAAAAAACCCAATTTTTCATTTGGTTTTCATTCAAATAAATAAAAAGATTTCCCTTCATTCCCAGGGTTTTTTTCAGTATTAAAAGCATTTTTGTGTTGTTCTGGTAAAAGGAAAAACTAGGGAATGCTGCAATTTTTGATACTGGAGCTGCGCCGTTGTTTTCCTGGGATTTGGGTGTCCCTGTAGCTCACAGGGAAAAAGGGATCAAACAGCAAATTGGTTGTTTGTAGTAAAATACGGAAGAAAATAGGAAAAAATGAGGTATTTAATAGGTCCCTCCATGGATTCCACTCCCTGCAGAGCTCCAGGTTTATCCTCATTAACCACCAGGAAAAATGAAAGATCCCAATCCCACTGAGCCGTTCCCGTAAGGATCTCAGGGATGAGCTCAGCTCTGAGTCAGGATCAAACACTCCCAGCTCTCATCTGGCGCTTCCCGGTGCTCCCCACTCCACTCAGGAATATCCCGGAAAATGCTTTTTTCCAGGATGTCATGGAAGGGAATAAACTTCCAGAGGGAAGTTGGGCACCCCTTGATCCCTGGGAGCAGGACTTGGGTCAGAGGGAAATGAGATTGGCTTAAAAATTACCTCATTCCTCTCCCCTCCCGAGCTTAGGCAGCTCCATCCCCCAGAATTCTTGGAAAGGCAGGAGAAATTTAAGGAAATTTGAGGAAATTTGACAGGAATAAGGATGGGATGTTAAAAAAACCCCAAACACCTTGAGGTTAAACAAAGAGGAGCTGGGAGCTGTTTGGTCCAAATCCTGGCTGAATCATTCTGGAATCCCACTGGAAGCACCTGCTGGAAATCCAGCTCGGGTTCTCCAGCCCTGTCCCAACTTTCCAGGCTCCAAAGTGGCTGAAAATATCCAGTTATAAAAAATAAATTATAAATATCACATGAAACAGTTATGGGGATCCACGGAATGCCCTGAGCTGGAAGGGAAGGATCATCAAAATCCAACTGTGGACAGCCCCAAGAATCCCACCCCGAATTCCTGAATTCCTAATAAAAGAGCCAAAGCCAGGGAATTGCGTCAAACTCCGTTCATTTCTCCGCCGCTCTCTTCCCGAAAATCCTGCCCAAGCAGCAGAGCCCGAGGCTGACCAGGATCCCCATGATCACTCCGCTGCCGATTCCCAGCACCACTTCATAAAACCACTGCTTCTCCCAAAATTCCCGCTGCTTCTGCTCCCGCTCCGCGGGGCCAGTGGCGTTTCCCGGTTCCTCCCCGTTGGCCTTGAGCTGCTGCTCCCAAGTCAGGGATTTCTGGAAGTCGAGATCCACCAGCCCCTGAGGGATCACCCTGAGGCCGAAGTAGATCCTCTTGACGAGCTGGAAGGAGCTCAGCACCTGCACGTCGCAGCGGTAGGTCCCGGAATGCGATTCCAGAGCCGGGGAGAAGCTCAGGGAAGGGCTGGGATGGCGGAGGGGATGGAACAGGAGGTCGTTGGTGGTGATGAGCCCTCGGGCGAACCTCCAGGTGTAGCCAAAATCCCTTCCCTCCAGGCCGGCGGTGTCTGGGGAGAGGCAGCTGAGCTGGAAGGGTTTTCCCTCGGGAATGCTGAGGTGTTGGAGGCCGCAGATCCAATTGGTGACGCAGCGGGAACGCACCAGGGAGCAATTGCGGCGCTCCCCGGCCGGGCTGAGCTCGCAGAGCTGCTCCTCCTTCACGCCCAGCCCGCAGGTGACGCTGCAAGGCGTGGAGTTCACGGCGATCCAAGCCTTCAGCTCCGGCGGGATGGGTGATTCCGACGGCGAGGGAAGCGCCGCTGGAAGGCACAGGGCGCACAGCAGGATGGCCACCAAGGGGCTTTGCTCCATCTCCAGGCGTCCTCAGGGGCTCAGCGCTCCTCCAATCCCCCCGGAACCATTCCCCGAATCTTGTGGGTTCTTGGGAATCTCTCTGACATCCCACCTGGTCTGATCCTTCCGCCAGGGAAAAGTCCTCGCGGGTGTGGAGCTGGAAGGCACAACTGAAAGAGGACATGGCAGGGTGTTACTGAATCCAGCAGGGTGGGAATTCCAGGGGTTCCACCAGGAATGTTCCTTGGACAGGACAGCAGGGTGTTCCCATCCATCGGATCCAATCCAACTCTACCGCCTTCCGCAAATTTGGGTGTGTTTGGAAATTCATGAGATGAGGTTCTCCCCTCTCTGTAAGGATTCCCACATCATTTCGGATGGATTTCTGCTGGAAATGAATCCATTCCGGCTTCATTTTCCCACCAGACTCCAAAATGATGGCAGGAATCACTGCTGGAACCTCCCAAATGTGCTGTGGAGCATAAGGAAATCCCCAAATCCCAATTCCTTATGGAGGCCCTGCCTAGTCCTGACTGATAGCGACACATCCCGGAGTCTGGAGCGCTCCCCAGATCCAAACCCAACATTCCAACCTCTATTTGGGCTGATCCATGGGAATCTGGGGTGGTCTGAGCTGGTCTGGCTCCGGTCACTTCGTGTCCACGCCAGGCCCTGGAGCTGTTCCCATGGGAGCAGCTGTGACGTCACAGCCAGGGCACAACAGCCTCAACATTCCAAGGAAGAACTCTCAGGGAAGGCCAAGCAAATCCTGGGAGCTGAGAGAGCTCCCAGAGCCGCCATTCCTGAGGGATCCGACCCCAAACCTCCACTGACGGATCCGCAGGGACCATTCCCACGCTGCCATCCCAGGAAAACGCTCGGAGAGGAGATTCCAGAGGGATCCATGTGCTGCTCAAGTGTTTCTTCCCTGGGAAATCCGAGGGTTTTGATGGAGGAATCCCTCACAGTTCTGTGGAGCTATGGAACCACTTTCTCCACAGTTTTTGGCCACAATTTTATGGAAAAGGCATCCCATAATCAGAGTCTCCTTATCAGCAGCTCTGGATTCCCACAGGGATTTGGGTTGCCAAGTCCATAACGAACATCCGGATCTGTTTCCCTTCCTAACAGTCCTTCAATTAAACTGAAGAATTCCCCAAGTTCCAGGAGGGGGATTTTTCACCCCCAATCCCCCTGGAGCTCCGTGTTCAGCTCCCAATTCCCAGTCTGGCTCCGAGTGCACTCATGGATCTGGGAATTCTGGGCTGGTTTGGGTGGGAAAAGACCTTAAATCCCATCCCTTTCCACCCTGCCATGGCCAGGGACACCTTCCACCATCCCAGGATGTTCCAAACCCTGTCCAGCCTGGACTTGGATGGAGCAGCCACAGATTTCTCTGGGAATTGCACTCCCTGAGTAAAGCTCTGAGCACTCAGGGCTTGATTTACTCCAGATTTACTCCTTCCCTTCAATAAAACCAACCAAATTCCCTCTGGAAACCCCAAACACGGCGTTTTCCAAAGATTCCCGAATTCCAGCAGGATATAAACCCCCTCCTCTTCCATGGAAAAGCCAAGATTTTCCCGAGGATTTTAGGAAATGGGAAGTACCTCTTTATTTACAAACACAAAACCACCACCACCGCTGGGCACTGCAGGAGCTGAGCTGGTGTTGTACAAAACTATGGGAAATAAAATAAGGATGGGAATAGATGGGGAAATAAAATAAAAATGGGAATAAAGCAGGAAATAAAATAAGGATGGGAATAAAGCGGGAAATAAAATAAAAATGGGAATAAAATAAGGATGGGAATAAACCAGAAAATGAAATAAAGATGGGAAAAAAACACTAGGAAAATAAAATAAGGATGGGAATAAACCAGGGAATGAAATAAAGATGGGAATAATCAGGAAAGAAAATAAGGATGGGAAAAAAATGGGAAATAAAATAAGGATGGGAATAAACTGGAAATAAAATAAAGACAGGAATAATCAGGAAAGTAAACAAGGATGGGGAAAAAAATGGGAAATAAAATAAGAGCTGGAAGAAAACAAATGCAGGGAATTTACACTGTACAGAGGGATTGGAAGAGAGGGAAAGCCGAGTTTGGGGTGAATTCAATGTTTTAAGCCAAGCTGAGGAACCTTGGCATGTGCATTTTGAATTTGGGGTGGCTTTGAGGTGCCAGGGTCACCCCACAGGTTGAGAGAACCAAAAAAATTCCACATTTCCACTCGCAGCCATAAATTCCACGAAATGAACCCAAAGCTGGAAACGAAAACATCGAGTTCGGAAAGATTTCAAAAGCTCTGATTTCCAAATGTTTTCTCTCATTTTTTTTTTCCCTATCTCGGGCACAGTCCTGAGAATTCCTCTCTTGGTAATTCCCTTCCTGCTTTCAGCGTCTGCAGGATTCCCAGGAAATTTAAATACCTCGCGATAATCCCAATAATTCCACCTGGGAAAACACCGAGAGCAACGAAATTCCGAAGTCTAGGGGGGGAAAAAAAAGGGATTTAGGAATGAAATTTCATTTTATCGGGATGTTGGTGTGGGGTAAGAGGTGCCAGGCTGTGGGAACAGGGAAAGTGCCATTCCCATTCCTACAGGGAAATCCTGAAGGAATGAAAGGTTGGGAATGAGCTGCCAGCTTCCATTTCTAACCCAGAATTGTGGGAAAAACAGAAACCCTTCGGAAAAGTTCTGTTTCAGTTCAGCGAAAAAAAAAAAATTTAATTCATATCCCAGTGAAAGAGGAGCCAAGATATTCCTGGAGGAGCATCTCCCAGGGAAGAGATGGAACAAAACCACTGGAAAAGACAGGAGGGAGCTCCAGAAGAGCTTTTGGAATCACAGGCTGGGAAAAAAAAAAAAAATTGGAAAATAAATGAGTTTTTTATCTAAATTTGCTCCTTCTCCCGCCGGCAGAGAGGGAAAAATGAACACCAGAGCAAGGTGGATTCCAGAGGGGGCCTCAGCTGCTCACATCCCACTGGCAATTCCTGGAAATCCGGCCTGGGATCAGCAGCTCTGCTCCAATCCCATCACCCAGCAGGGAGCTCAGAGCTTCCAGGGAAAAGCTGGGCAGGAACAGGAGCAGCCACAGCTCAGAGAGATGGGAATTCCCAGCTGGAAAAAGGGCAAGACACAGTCAGGAGTAAAAAATACACACTTGGGGAGTTCTTCCATCCGGGAATGACGAGAGGTTTTAGGAGGTAAAGGCGGAGAGGCTCTGGAGCGGCAGGGAAGAGGCCCAGGTCGCTTTGGGACAGGGATTCGTCCCCACAAATCCCACATGGAGCTCAGTCCAAGCCTTCTCCTCGCCCAGGGGCCACCGATCCATGGAGAGGCAGCTGAGAGGGACGGAGGCTGCTCCCTCTTCCAGTCACTCCTGCCCCAAGCGACTCCCTGAATCCATGGGATCTGTGCCGGGCCAAGTCCTCCCTGACCGAGCATTCCAGCGCTCCCACGCTGGGTGCCGAGAGAGGAAAGAGGACAGGGAAGAGAGGAGAGTCTTCATAGCAACTCTGAGATTGCACCACCTGCTAGAGAGACCAGAGAGACAGGAAAAGTGAGTGTCTGACTCCGTCTGGAGGCTCCCAGAAAACCAGAGAGCCCCAAATGAGATGGGAAAAAAAACACAAAAAAAATCAGGAAAGGGCGAGATTTTGTGGCTAAAAAGTGACATTTCAGCACTGGACAGCGCCAGGATTGATTTGGGATCGATTTGGGATCGATTTGGGATCGATTTGGGATTCTGGGAGCACGGCACAGCTCAGGAGTTCTTTGTTCCCAAACTTACCTGGTGCCAAATTATTGGCGATTCCCAAAATCTCAGAGCAAAAATCAAAAAAAAAGAAGGAAATCAAGTCCTGCCTAAGTCTTGGTGAAACCGGAGTAGAGGATTTTATTCTGAATTGTAAAATGATGGAACTGCTCGGTTTGTTTAGGCTGGAAGCTGAGTTTAACATCTAAAGCTGAGCTTAACATCCGAGCTGAGTTTAACATCCAAAGCTGAGCTTAACATCCAAAGCTGAGTTTAAAATTTGCTGCCAGCACAGAGAGTTGCTCCCAGGCCCAGCCAGGCAGCTCCCCCATGGACATCCCAAAGGTTTTCCAGGGAAAACTCTCCCTGTGCAGCTGCTTCAGCCCTGGATTAGTTCCTGTGGGAAGCAGCAGCCTCAGAACTCACAGAATTCCCAATCCAGGGATGGGAAAGGGAGCCTGGATCCAGCCCCAGCCACGGGAATTTGGAATGGGCTGGAACTCCAAGGAAAAGCTGGTGGCCCAAAATGGGAATTTTAGGTACAAGGCATAAAGAGAACAAAAGATCAGAGAGAATTCCATGGATTTCTGTGGGATTGGGAAGAGCCAAGGGATGGCTTCCTTCCCTGCACATCGTGGCTCCTGCTGGGATCCAGCACTGGGATCCACTGGGAATCTGCTGGATCCTCCTAGGTCAGGGATGGAGGAGATCAGGAATCCATCCCAATCTGGATTTTTATGGAATGCCATGGTTTGGGTGGGAAGGGACCTTAGAGCTCATCCCATTCCATGGGCAGGGACACCTCCCACCATTCCAGACTGCTCCAAGCTCAATCCTTGGACACTTGCAGGGATCCAGGGGCAGCCACAGGCTCCTCTGGGAACTGCTCACCATCCCAGGCAGGAATTTCTCCCTATTCCTTCATCCCAAACCTGCATGGAAAACACCTCAGGGCCAGCACAGGCAGCAAAGACAAAAAGCAGATTTTAGGCAGCTTTGCCACCTCCATCTGATGGGAAAACTGAGTGGAATTTGGGTTTTTGAGGGAAATGAATTCCCAGGTTGCTGTGCTGGCTCAGGAATCCCAGCCCAGCCCAAAAGCAGGGAAATAAATCCTGGTTGGAACAGCACCAGCAGCAAATCCACCCCAAAATCCTCCCAAACTGGGCTGGGCAAGGAGGGGTAAAAACAGAAAATCCAGGAAATCCTGGCTGCTCTGCTGCTGCTTTTGGGACATTCCAGAGGGACTGGGAATGGGATTTCCCAGAGAGGAAGTGACGCCAAGCTCCACAGAAAACAAGGAATTAGGGACAGCAGCTGATGACAAAGTTACAGTCAGCACCCCCTGACAGAGCTGAGCAAAAATTAAATGTTAATTAAATGTTAATTAAATGTTAATCAAATATTAAAGCACTTTTCTAAAAGCAGGCTGCTTGTCCAGCCCCTCACATGGAAAATCTGAGTATCCAGCATTGTTTGGAAGCCAAGGATTGAAATTCTCCTTGGAAATCACAATGTTCAGGTTCCAGGCCGTGACCCTGCCTCATTCCTGTTGTTAATTATACCATTGTGTTAATTAGCAGCGATAAAAAGCATAATTAACAGGGCTGCTGACGAAATTAATGACCTCCAAACCAGCAGAGATGCCTGAGGATCCAGGTGATCCCTGCCATCCTTGAAAACACCCCAAAGTCTTGGAAAATCCCCCCCAAAAAACTCCCCCACGAGGCAAATCCCACCCTGGCACCTCCCAAACCCCACCCGAGGATGCTCCTGGCTCACTCCCGGATTTTTCCAGGTGGAAAAGTGCCCTAGAGAACACCTCCCAAAGTTTTTCCAATAAAATAATCCCAAATCCCTGCAAATAACAACGACCAGGACAAGCAACACCGAGGAGCTGAGCAGGAGGGACGAGGAGCAGGGTGGGCAGCGGCGAGGGGAGGAAAAGAGGGAATAAATCACTCCTGGAAAGCCTAAAATCCACAGCAGCAGCTGCTGAGCTCAAGGAAATGCAAAATTTGATCCATCAAATCCATCTCTGGAGCTGTTTTCTATCCCAACCCCGAGTTCTGGATGAAAATCTTAAAAAATCATCACTGCAGGTAGCCAAAACTGTGCTCTCTGTGCTGGGCTGGGAGGAGCTTTTCCCAAAAAAGAAAGGAAGGAATTGGATAATTGGGAATGTTTGAGGCTCAGGCTGGGAGCCCACAGAGGTGACTGCAAGTGTCCTGCTCTGGCTCGCAGCAAAATACGGCAAAAAAAAAGAGGGAAAATCCCAATTTCTCCCTGTTTGCAGCAGCTGTGAAGGAGGAAAATCCCAAATTTATCCTGATTTGTGGCCACTGGAATTTCAACAAGGAAAGTGGCAATGGGAAATCCTGCTGCTGGGTTCTATCCCAGAGTTTTTTTATCAACAAATCATCATGGATGCTTCTTTTTTCCCGTGTTCTGTGTCCCTCTGCCTGCTAAGGATGGCACAAAACAACGGCAGAACCCCTCGATATTCCCATTTCCCCCTGAAAATCAACCCCAATCTGGGTATTTTATGGGATTTTAATGAGATTGCAGAATCACAGAATGATTTAGGTTGGAAAAACCCTCCCAGCTGATCAATTCCAGCTCTGTCCGTTGTCCTCAAGTGCCACATCCGTGTTTTAAACCCCTCCAGGATATTTAATTGTGTTGGAATTCAAGGAACCCAAGAAATTCTCCTCTGCAGGAGCCGAGGGAAGGAATTCAACGAGTTTTGTCCAGGACTCAGCTCTCAATCCCTTCCAACGCCAGCAGATCCCACTCCCATTTTCAACATCAAAACCACAATAAAACATCCCTTAAAAAGCCCAACTTTGCCTCTCCTTGCCAGCAGCTGAGCAGGGAGGGGAAGGGGATTTTTGGGAAGCTACAGGAGGCCTCTAAGGAGTCAGGTGAGCACAAAGCAAGGCCACCAAGCAGGGGACAGTGACAGCAAATCCTTACCTGGCAAGGGCTGGCCCAGCTCCGCCTGCACTTTGCCCTTGGCCGCTCCTTCCAGAGGTAAAGAACCTCTGTCCCCCTTGTAGAGTTTCGGCTTAAATGGAGAATCTTTGTCTTTACCTTTTGATCCTTTAGGCCTGCCTGCTTGCTTCTTCTTGGATTTACCATCTCCCTTCACCCCCAGCAGCGGATGGACTTCTGTGAGAGGGGAGGAATGGGGAGCTGCGGTCAGCTTGGGGGAATGGGCGGGAGGGGAAGT
>VZRF01011463.1:1344898-1455438 GCA_013396875.1 Vireo altiloquus | reverse complement strand
CACGAGCCAGGCTGTGCCTGCTCCCCCCACCAGTTCCAATCTCGCGCGGCCTCTCTGCCCAATGAGAAACTCCAGGCACAGAGGGCAGCTAGCTAGACCCTCCTCCGGTGGCCAGTCCCCTTTATTTCTCTTAAGTGCCCAGCAATTTCTTCCTTAGACACAAGACACGGGGAAAATATCTTTCAGGGAAAAAGAAAGAAAAGGGGAACTTTAAAATCCCAACAGTAAAGCTTCACAAAACCACAAAGCCCAGACACCCAGGGACATTAACAATGAGAAAGACATGCCAAACATAGAACATCACTGCCGCAACCCTGTCTCCTCTTTCTAATAATCACTCGCTTCGGGCCACTACTATGCCTTGGGTTCTGCCTAATTTAAGGATTTGGGTGACAGATAGCGTTGCGCCTAGGGTTAGGCTTCACAAAACCAAAAAGCCCAGGCAGAGAGGGACACTCCGAAACCCATGCCTAAGGTTGCGCAACAGTTCCTCAAAATTCCTTCCTCCACTCATCTCTTATTCGCAATCAATTCAGGCCACTGCAGCTGATTCGGCTCTGCCTAATTTCACAATTAGGGCTCGAACTAGGTTTGCACCTAGGGTTAGGCTTCAAAAAACTATAAAACCCAGACACACAGGGACACTGACAATGCGAAACCCATGCCTAAGATTGCGCAACAATGCCTCAAACTTACTTCCTCCTCTTCTTTCTTCTTCACACTGAATTCAGGCCACTGCTGCTGTTTTGGCTCTACCTAGTATTACAATTAGGGCTAGGGTTAGGCTTATACCTAGGGTTAGGATTCACAAAACGATAAAGCCCAGACATAGAGGGACACTGAAAATACGAAACCGATACCTAAGATTGTCCAACAATGCCGAAAACTTCCTCCCTCCTAATTCTTTCTACCTCCTTCAGGAATCTGCTCTGCATAATTTCAGAATCAGGGCTAGGGTTAGGTTTATGCCCAGGGATAGGATTCACAAAACCACAAAGCCCAGACATATAGGGACACTGACAACGCGAAACCCATCCCTAAGATTGTGCAACAATGCTTCAAACTTGCTTCCTCCTCCTCTTTCTTCTTCACACTAAATTCAGGACACTGCTGCTGCTCCGGCCCTGCCTAATTTTACAAGTAGGGCGAAGGTTAGGGTTATGCCTAGGGTAAGGATTCACAAAACCACAAAGCCCAGACACACAGGGACACTAACAATGCAAAAGACAAGCATAGGGTTGTCCAACAATGCCTAAAACTTGCTCCTTTTTTCTTATTTGCATAGCCTTCAGGACACCGCTCTACCGAATTTTAGGATTAGTGCTAGGGTTAGGGTTCTGCCGAGGGTCAGGATTCACAAAACCACAATGCCCAGACATACAGGGACAATGACAATGCGAATGTCCTGCCTAGGACTCTTCAACAATGCCTGAAACTTGCCCCATTTTTCTTATTTCCAAATCCTTCAGGACACCTCTCTGCCTAATTTCAGGATTAGGGCTAGGGTTAGGATTCACAAAACCATAAAGCCCAGACACACAGGGACACTGTCAATGCGAAACCCATCACTAAGATTGTGCAACAATGTTTCAAACTTGCTTCCTCCTCTTTTTTCTTCTTCGCACTCAATTCAGGCCTCTGCTGCTGCTTTGGCTCTGCCCAATTTTACAATTAGGGCTAAAGAAAGGGTTATGCCTAGGGTTAGGATTCACAAAACCACAAAGCCAAGACACACAGGGACACTGACAATGCAAAAGCCATGCCTAGGATTCTCCAACAATGCCTAAAACTTGCTCTTCTTTTCTTCCTTTCTACTTCCTTCAGGAATCTACTCCGTGTAATCTAAGGATTACCGCGAGGGTTGTGGTTATGCCTAAGGTTAGGATTCACAAAACCACAAAGCCCAGACATACAGGGACACTGAAAATAGGAAACCCATGCCTGAGATGGTCCAACAATGCCTAAAACTTCCTCCCTCTTTTCTTCTTTGCATATCCTTCAGGACACCACTCTGCCTAATTTTAGGATTAGGACTAGGGTTAGGGTTATGCCTAGGGTTAGGATTCACAAAACCACAAAGCCCAGACATACAAGGACAATGACAATGCAAATATCATGCCCAGGATAGATCAACAATACCTAAAACTTGCTCCTTTTTTCTTATTTGCACAGCCTTCAGGACACCACTCTGCCTATTTTCAGGATTAGGGCTAGGGTTAGGGTTATGCCTAGGGTTAGGATTCACAAAACTATGAAGCCCAGACACACATGGACACTGATAATAGGAAACCCATGCCTAATATTTTGCAACTATGCCTAAAACTTGTTCCCTCTTTTCTTCCTTGTACTTCCTTCAGGAATCACCGCAGTGTAATTTTAGGATTAGGGCTAGGGTTAGAGTTATGCCAAGGGTTAGAATTAACGAAACCACAAAGCCCAGATTTATAGGGACATTGTCAATGCCAAGTCCATTCCTAAGAATGTGCAACAGTGCCTCCAACTTGCTTCCTCCTCCTCTTTCTTCTTCGCACTCAATTCAGGCTACTGCTGCTGCTTCGGCTCTGCCTAATTTTACAATTACGGTTAGGGTAAAGGTTATGCCTAGGCTTAGGCTTCACAAAACTATAAAGCCCACACATACATGGACACTGACAATGCGAATCCCATTCCTAAGATTGTGCAACAATGTCTCAAACTTGCTTCCTCCTTTCTTCTTCGCACTCAATTCAGGCTACTGCTGCTGCTTCGGCTCTGCCTAATTTTACAATTACGGTTAGGGTAAAGGTTATGCCTAGGCTTAGGCTTCACAAAACTATAAAGCCCACACATACATGGACACTGACAATCGGAAACCCATGTCTAAGATTGTTCAACAATGCCTAAAACTTGCTCCCTCTTTTCTTCTTTCTACTTCCTTCAGGAATCTCCTCAGCATAATTTTAGGATTAGGGCTAGGGTTAGGGTTATGCCAAGGGTTAGGATTCACAAAACCACAAAGCCCAGACATATAGGGACACTGACAATGCAAAACCCATCCCTAAGAATGTGCAACAATGTCTCAAACTTGCGTCCACCTATTCTTTCTTCTTCACACTAATTTCAGGTCACTGCTGCTGCTTTGGTTCGTCATAATATTATTACTAGGGCTAGGGTTAGGGTTGCACCTAGGGTTAGGATTCACAAAACCACAAAGCCCAGACATACAGGGACACTGAAAATAGGAAACCCATACCTGAGATTGTCCAACAATGCGTAAGGCTTGCTCCCTCTTTTCTTCGTTGCATATCCTTCAGGACACCACTCTGCCTAATTTTAGGATTAAGGCTAGGGTTATGCCTAGGGTTAGGGTTATGCCTAGGGTTAGTATTCACAAAACTATAAAGCCCAGACATACAGCGACACTGACAATAGTAATGCCTAGAATTCTTCAACAATGCCTAAAACTTGCTCCTTTTTTCTTATATGCACATCCTTCAGGACACCATTCTGCCTAATTTGACGATTAGGACTAGGGTTACGGTTATGCCTCGGCTTAGGATTTACAAAACTTTGAGGCCTAGACATACATGGACACTGTCAATGCGAAACCCATGCCTAAGATTGTGCAACAATGCCTCCAACTTGCTTCCTCCACTTCTTTCTTCTTCACACTCAATTCAGGCCACTGCTGCTGCTTCGGCTCTGCTTAATTTTACAATTAGTGCTAGGGTTAGGCTTCACAAAACTATAAAGCACAGACATACAGGGACACTGACAATAGGAAACCAATGCCTAAGATTGCCCAACAATGCCTAAAACTTGCTCCCTCTTTTCTACTTTGAACTTCCTTCAGGAATCTCCTCAGCGTAATTTTAGGATTAGGGCTAGGGTTAGGGTTATGTCTATGGTTAGGATTTCCAAAACCACAAAGCCCAGACATATAGGGACACTGACAATGCAAAGCCCATGCCTAAGATTGTGCGATAATGCCTCAAACTTGCTTCCTCCACTTCTTTCTTCTTCGCATTCAATTCAGGCCACTGCTGCTGCTTCAGCTCGGCATAGTATTATTACTAGGGCTAGGGTTATGGTTATGCCTAGGGTTAGGATTCACAAAACTATAAAGCCCAGACATAAAGGGACACTGACAATAGGAAACCCATGTCTAAGATTGTCCAACAATGCCTAAAACTTGCTCCCTCTTTTCTTCTTTGTACTTCCCTCAGGAATCCTCTCAGCGTAATTTTAAGATTGGGCATAGGATTAGGGTTATGCCTAGGGTTAGGATTCACAAAACCACAAAGTCCAGACACACAGGGACACTGACAATGCAAAAGCCATGCCTAAGATTGTCCAACAATGCCTCAAACTTGCTCCCTCCTCTTCTTTCTTCTTCGCACTCAATTCAGGCCACTGCTGCTGCTTCGGCTCGGCATAGTATTATTACTAGGGCTAGGGTTAGGGTTATGCCTAGGGTTAGGCTTCACAAAACTGTAAGGCCCAGAAATACAGGGACACTGTCGCTGCGAAACCCATGCCTGAGATTATGCAACAATGCCTCAAACTTGCTTCCTCCTCTTCTTTATACTTCGCACTCAATTCAGGCCACTGCTGCTTTTTTGGCTCTGCCTAATTTTACAAGTAGGGCTAGGGTTAGTGTTATGCCTAGGGTTAGGATTCACAGAATTATAAAGCACAGACATACAAGGACACTGACAACAGGAAACCCATGCCTAAAATTTTCCAACAATGCCTAAAACTTGCTCCCTCTTTTCTTCCTTTTTAATTCCTTCAGGAATCTCCTCAGCGTAATTTTAGGATTAAGGCTAGAGTTAGGGTTATGCCTAGGGTTAGGATTCACAAAACCACAAAGTCCAGACATATAGGGACAGTGTCAATGTGAAGCCCATTCCTAAGATTGTGCAACAATGCCTCAAACTTGCTTCCTTTTCTTCTCTTTTCTTCGCACTCAATTCAGGCCACTGCGGCTGCTTCGGCACTGCCTAATTTTACAATTAAGTCTAGGGTCAGGGTTATGCCTAGGGTTAGAATTCACAAAACCACAAAGCCCAGACATACAGGGACACTGAGAATGCAAAAGCCATGCCTAGGATTCTCCAACAATGCCTAAAACTTGCTCCCTTTTTTCTTCTTTGTACATCCCTTATGAATCTGCTCTGCGTAATTTTAGGATTATCGCGAGGGTTAGGGTTAGGGTTATGCTTAGGGTTAGCATTCACAAAACTATAAAGCCCAGACATACAGGGACAATAACAATGCGAAACCCATGCCTAAGATTGCGCAACAATGCCTCAAACTTGCTTCCTCTACTTCTTCCTTCTTCTCTCCCAATTCAGGCCACTGTTGCTGCTTTAGCTCTGCCTAATTTTACAATTACGGCTAGGGTTAGGGTTATACCTAGGGTTAGGCTTTACAAAAGCATAAAGCCCAGACATACACGGACATTGACAATGCAAAACCCATCCCTAAGATTGTGCAACAGTGCCTCAAACTTGCTTCCTCCTCTTCTTTCTTCTTCGCACTCAATTCAGTCCAGTCTTGGTGCTTCGGCTCTCCCTAATGTTATGACCAGGGCTAGGGTAAGGGTTGCACCTAGGGTTAGGCTTCACAAAACCACAAGGTCAAGACATGCAGGGACAGTGACAATGCGAAAGCCATGCCGAACATTGTACAGCACTGGCTCAACCCTCTCCCTTCATTGTCCTTGGCACTCACTTCAGGGCACTGGTATTGCTTTAGATCTGCTTAACTTTAGATTTAGGGTTAGTGTTACAGCCAGGTCTAGGCTTCACAAAAGCAGAAAGCCATGACATCCGGGGACACTGAGAATGCTAAAGGCGTGCCTAATATTGCTCAGTCCTACCTCAACTCTCTCTCCCTTGTTTTTACTTGGCACTCGTTTCACTCTAATGCTATGTCTTTGTCTCTGCCTAAATTTTAGGATTAGGGTTTGGGTTATGCCTAGGGTTAGGCTTCACGAAACCACAAAGCCCAGACATTCAGGAATGCTGACATTGCGAAAGGCATGCCTAATGTTGCATGGCTCTTCCTCAACCCTCTCCCTACTTTCTACTTGGCAATCGCTTCAGGCCTACTGCTATGGCTTCGGCTCTGCCTAACTTTATATTTAGGGTTAGGGTTAGGGTTATGCTTCACAAAATGACAAAGCCCAGACATCCAGGAACAGTGACAATGCCAAAGGTATGCCAAGGTTCGGCCCATGTTGTCTGAAGCATAGCGATCCTTTCCCGAAGCTTGTCTTGCAGTTTTTATTCAAAACTTAACCTGTGTATGATCCCCATATCACCCCAACAATTCTCAGCACCTTAATTTAGCAAGTCAAAATTGACCAGCGGCCCTGAGTTTAGAAACAGCTGAGGTTCTGTGGACCCCAGGAATTTGCCCTGATCACAGGACAGTCAAATTTTAGTCTTTTTTGCGCTACAGTACTTTCATGAGTTCAAAAATTCCCTCAGTCTCCCTTCTTGCCCTTGTTTTGGTGTTTCCTTTTGGGTGGTGGAAAGAGTTGTGGCTCTGGAGGAGATACCAGAGCAACAAAGGGAAGTTTGTCTCCAAGGTGAAGAAGCCCGTGTTCCGAAAAACCTGGATTTAACTTGAGAAGAATGAAATATTTAGCTGACTGGTTGTTTGAGAATTTTTTTTATGTTTCTCAGGACTTGATTTTGACATTAGTTTTTTGGGACAAAGTTTGGATAGAGTTACAGGCACAAATAGAGAAACGCATACCAGTGGGAAAAGATTTTTATGTGTCTTTTATGACTACTGCAGCTGTTGAGGATTATAGTAGACCACAGTATAGACCATTGTCTGAGGAATGTTAATTGGTTATGTCCGACCCAGCTGAAAACACCTTCCTCGTGTTCCTCCCCTCGTAGCCCCGGATCTCCTTCCCAGGACAGCCGTAAGCTAGCTGTCCCAGACTCTTCCAGAACCCCTTTTCCTATACCCTCACACCCGGTTCAGTCACCCCCAGTTACTTGATAGGATGCCACCGGCAACATGCGTGGTGCCACCATCTCGTCTTCTTCTCCTCCTGGTTCTTCCGTCGGGACAGGATGCTTGCACTCAAGATGGCGGTGACCACTTGAGTGTAGTCACGGGGTCTCCTCTTCCGCCCCTTCCCGCGCACGCCATCGCGCCCTGCCCTCCCCTGGCTCCTCCCCCCGCACCGGCGGAGGTGCTTGTGCCGGGTGCGCCCCGAGGGACCCTCGTCGTGTCGCGGGCCCCGCCTCTCCCTCCAGTTCCCACGATCTAGCGGGTCCCGATTCGGGTTCGGCGCCCAGCACGGGTCCCGCCACAGGTGCGGCCGCCTGCACAGACCGTGCCACCCGCCGGTTCGGCTCCCGCGCCCGCCGGCGATACCTGCTCGGGTTCAGCCGCCAGCTTGGGTTTCGCCACCGTGGTCGCCGGCCCGGGCTCGAGTTCGGCTCCCGGCGTGGGTCAGGCTGCTCCCACGCCCGGCTCGGATCCCGCCGGCGCCGCCGATCTCTCCTCGGGCCGCGCAGTTGCAGGGACTGGGGGTTGCAGCCGTGGAGACTGACGGGGCGTCATCTCAGAGTGCCCTGCCCCGCGGTCCCGCCCCGCAGCGAAGTGCCTCCCCCAGCTCGGACGCGACATGGAACCCGGGAGTCGCTGGGCTGCGGTGGGGAGACAAACAGCCAGAAACGAGAACCGAAAGCCACCGAGAGGAGCTGCCCTTGCCGCTGCCACGGCTGTGTGCAGAATGGGGGGGACTCCACGTGGGAGACCTCTCCAAGCACGCGGCTCGGGGAGCTTTGCGAAGCTGAGGAGCACAGTGAGCAGGGAAGCGAACGTGTTCCCCTCGGTTGCCATGGCGCCGCGAGGCGCGGCCACCACCCTCCGGGCGGAACAGAAACCGCCGCTCCAGTGAGCGCTGGGGCAGCGGGCCAGCCGCAGGCACGACCCCCAGCACGCTGCCTTGCCCCTCCGGCTGCGTGTCGCCTCGCCCCTGCGCCAGCCGCAGCGCCCGCGCCCCGCCAGCCGCTCTTCGTCCCCTCAGCCCCGGCCCGCTGAGGCCCCGAGGGCCCCGCGAGCGGCTGTGCTGCCGCACCTCGCCCGCACAGGAGCCGCGCTGCCTGCACGCCGCATCGCCTGCACACGGGCTGTGCCCTCAGCACCGCAGCTCCTCAGCCAACAGCAGCCGCAGCTCCCCGACTGGCAGCCACCCGTCCAGCAGCAACAACACCGACAGCGCAGACCCGCAAGAACAGACAAGAAAGCCATCGCAACCAAGGTTTTGGGAACGGTAAAATGGTACAACGTAAAAACATCGTTACGGCTTCATCACCATAAATGACAACAAGAAGGATGTGTTTATTCATCAGACAGCGATTAAAAAGAATAACCCCAGAAAGTACCTCTGCACCGTAGGAGATGGAGAAATAGTAGAATTTGGTATAATACGAGGAAAAAGGGGGCCCCAAGCAGCGAATGTCACAGGACCTGGGGGAATTCCAGTCCTAGGCAGCAGATATGCACCAAACCGCAATCATCCCAGACAACATCCACGTTGTAAAAGCCCTCCTCGCCAGAAGCCAAATAACCATAACAACAGTCCAGAAGTGGAAACAGTGCAGAGCACCGACCAGCCGCCCCACAGCCAGAAGCCAGGCCCTGAGATCACAAGACCTCACAAAAGGCTACACCCCTTCAAGTACTTCCCCCACAGTCCCTACAACCTCCCTACCTACCTCCTGCCTTCCCTTTTTACCCTATACCAAATAAGATTAACCCCTTTTGGGGTTTGCCCAAATCCTATTATCCCCAGTTTATATTTCCCCAGATTCCTACCCCCTTTTTTTCCCCATGGCCATGCTTCTCCATACCCTTGCTACACAACTACCAACCTGTTTTCCCAGAGTTCTTTTCCAATACAGAGGCGGGGGATGAAAAGAAGGAGGGAAGGAAAGCCTCCTAAAAGTAACAATTTTTCTTTCAAGAATTACCAATGTCTGTTTGAAGTCCTACCAGGCACAGCACTCCCACAGAACCTCACATAGACTCAATCACAGCTGACCACATTGCTAACAGCCAGTAGAGAACCAGCCCCTGCTGAGGAGGTCTTCTCCTCAGTTCCCTGATAAGCCGTGCCAAGAGAGCTCAGTCTCCCTCCTGCTGGCTCTGGGACGCTCCAGAAAATCTGTTTGGACACTGGGGACTCAGGGGATAGCTTGCATCCTTTTGAAAATTGTCTTATGGGTGCTTTTGATTGTTTTTGTCATTTTGTGTTTATTCAGTTGCCTTAAACATTTAATTTTGGAATCCTTGAGAAAAGCCATCTTAACTAATACAGAAACGGGGAGTTGTGGAGGTTGGTGGGCATGCCACATGGGGGTCCCCTGAGAACCCCCTGGGAGGGAAGGACCCTGAGATGCATTCCCCAGGGTAGGGGACACGAAGAGGCTTTTCTCACAGGATGCCTGTTCTGCTGTGCTGCTGTACCCCTGTTTTGCTCCCTTGGTCGGCCCTGTTGGTCCAAAACCCCTTGTCCCTCAGCCACCCCCATCTGTTCCCCCATTGGCTCCCATACCCTGACCTCTTTGTACTGCCCCCATATCCCCTGGTGGTTGGCCCCAGATGTTGTCTCTGCCCCTACAAACCCATACTTAATGCCTGAACCCTTCCCATGAGGCTTGTCTTTGCCCCTGAACAACCTGGGTGGGCAGCTGGAATAAATGTCTCTGAAGACCCTTGCAAAGACCCTTCCTTACTCCTTTCCGCCAGCGCAGCTGGCTTCTGGAAGGTTGTGGCCCAGAGAAAAATCACTCTGGCTTACAACAAAGATGAGTATGGCACTGCCCCAACCTCACTCCTCTCTACACTTAATGATTGGTGCCCGCCTCAGCTCACTGCTGTTGCTTCGGCTCTGCCTAATTTTAGGATTAGGCTTAGGGTTAGGGTTCCTGTGTTCAGAAAAATCTCTTAGAACTTCAGGCACATTTTTCAAATGGGAAAAATCTTGCCGCTGGTGCAAGATCCAAGGAGAAAGCTGACATGTGTGGGGTGAAGGCTGTCGAGTGCTGGGAAATATTTGCTCTAAAGGTGTGTATGAAATTCCTCTCTAAAGTGGAAATGAACCTGCTCTGTGGTAGCTTTTGGGTCTGAATAGTTCGACAGGATGATGATGCAAAGAGGACTTTCGTACCCAGGGGCTATATAACAAACTAGTTTTCAAATGCAAACCTAGTTCCCATGAGGACACAATCCCATTTTCTCGCTGCAAGCTCAAAGCCCTGTGTTCAGATGAAGCTTTTCACCTGGAAAGACCTACATTTGAACAGGCCTGGCCACAGCCAGGGTTCACTGGGTGTGGTGTTCCCCTACCCCCTTTTACCCTTTTCCTGGCTAAACCCTGGCCACTCCCTTGATCTCCTCCTATTGGTCTCTTGGAGACCCCAACTCCACCCCTCCCCGGGTCCCGATAAAACCCCAAGCCCTCTGCCTGCCTTTGCCTCTGCCCCTGGACATCTGGATAGCAGCATGTGAATAAAGATCTTCCGTGCTCTCCTCATGGAGGCCTCTTCTCACCCCCTTTGTCGCTGCGTGGTTGCGGAGAGCACAAGGTGCCTGAGCTAGCCTGAAGGCTCCCTGGCCGGTGAGAGCCCTGTGACCATGCCTTCAGGAGGAAAGCATGGAGCACGTGGGCTGACCCAGCCGGGCCCAGACCCTCTCTGGCACTTGTTGCACATTGCAGCTAGCAACAGTAGCCAGCAAATGCAACAACTGGGGGACAATAGAATAATTTCCTTTAGCATCAATGTGTAGCTCACTCTAGAATCAAATTCTTCATGCTCAAACTTTCTTCTGCCACTAGAGGTGACCAGATTTCTCCTCTTATTTTCCTTGTTCCCTTTAATAAAACAATTTTTTTATTATGCTTATTTCTGTTTTTCTTATTTTCTTGTTCTGATTCCTATTCTTATTTTTTATTTATATACTTATCATAGAATCATAGGATGGTTTGGATTGCAATGGACTTTTGAAGGACCCCATGCAATGACAGAGGACATCTTCAACTAGATCAGGTTCCTCTTAGTCTTATACCTCTTGCTCTCTCTCCTCATCTACTATCACTGTTACTATAATTACTCTGACTATAATACTACTGGTATTAGCATCAGACTTACGTGCTGGACTCACCCTTCAGACCATCCCAGAGCCTTCCCAGTTTAAGCACGGGGAAAAAGCATGCAGGATGAGCCAGCAGAGGGAGTGGTTCCCACACTGTTTTGGCACAGGGGCAGACACCTTGCTGCCAGCTGGCTTTGCCCAGGAGTTGGCACATGGCTGCTGGAGAATGGCACAGCGGACCTGTTAGTGGTGGATGTGGACAGGGATGGTGTACGCTTCGTGGTGCAGTCCTGTTCGGGGTCGGGTGAGGCTTCAGAGCCCTGCAGGCAGAAGAGTCAGTACACACAGCCATCTGGGTAACATGATAAGGCACTCATGGCATCTGAAAAGAAAGGCTCACCCATCTAAAAAAAGCCCTGTGGTGGGGATAAGGCATTATTTAACACCTTAAGTGAAAGGGCTCTGACTTGGGCACCAGACTGAGGCTTGGGAAATGAGTACAATGATTTCATTTTAAAAGCAGAGGTGCACAGAGCTGGCATGCAGATAATAATCATCAACAAATATCCTTATTTACAGCTTGAGAGTATGAGTTGGGACTACACTCATGGCCCCACTGTGCAAGGAACTGTACAAGCATCTAGATGAGGGTAGCCCCTTCCCCTCAAGCCGTTCAGTCTCAAAACTGAACAGTAAAACTGGTGGCACATGAGAACCTGATCACCTGGGCTTTCCCTGCCTGTTTCTGGCAGGGTTGAGCTGGAAAAAGATATTGGAGGCAGCAGGGTGAGAGGGTGCAGCATAGAAGCAGGGTAGGAGGTGCACTGAGAGGATGAAAGCCAGAGCTGTGAGAAGGATGCTACAAAAAAGCCAGAGAGGGAGTTTTAACAAGGGCATGTAGTGATGGGACAAGTGGCAACGGCTTTAAAGAGGAAAAATTTAGATTGGACATAAGGAAGAAATTCTGTACTGTGAGGGTGGTGAGACACTGGCACAGGCTCCCTAGAGAAGTTGTCAATGCCCCATTCCTGGAAATCTTCAAGGCCAGGTTGGATGGGGCTTTAGGGTCTCATAGAAAGTGCCACCACTCAGGGCAGGGATGTTGGAACTACACATGGTCCTTAAGGTACCTTTCATGAATTTAGATGGAATTTACACCAAGCAGCAATTTTTTTGCACACCAAATTGTGTTTCAGCTTTAATAGCAAGCCTACCAAAAAGGTCTTCTTAAATATGCTCCAAGCAACTGGCCAAGCAAGAAGACCTCCATCTCCTCACACCTTGCAACACCTTTCTCCAACCTGCGTCTTCCTTCCAGCAGGATTTTTCCTACCTGGGCTGATCAAGTCCCAAACTAGGGACTGGTGGAGGTATGTCAGCTGCCATCACGGGACCCTGTTCTCATTCTGAGCCCAGGTGTCCTGTAGGAAGCTTCACATGCCTGGAGGGTCACTGGCTGTCCATCCTGCTTCTGCAGGGGACTGAGGGTGCTCCCAGGGCACGCAGGCACCAGAGGAGCCATGAAGAAGGAGTTAAAGAAGCAGCTGGAGAAGCGACCACAATGGTCAGGTATAGATATGACCTCTCGAGAGGTGGTGGCACTGCCATCCTCCAACTTTTAGCTTGCCAAAAGCTCGATTGCTGCCTCATCACATGGGAAAAAAGTTCCCTTTCAGCACTAAACTTTGCTGCAGGTCCTCAGCCTCTCACAGGATGGAGGGCCAATACAGACCTGGCTCATCTCTTAATTTCTGCCCTACTTTGTGTTGAACTGGAGGGCACTAGCACAGGACTGAGTTCTGAACTGCAGCAGGGGCATGCAGGGTTACTCTGGAAAATATGCACACTGATATTTTGTTCATCTAAAGCTGAAGTGGTCAGTATGAAAGAAAATAGCTTGTGGTCTTCATACCTCGAGTCAACGAATTCCTGGGCCTTTTATAGCTCAGGAATGCTGCACACTCGCGTTTGGTTTTACAAGGCTTCGAAGCCGCAGCTTAAGGTCTGGATGAACATCAATCACAGTGGCACGACGACAGCTGCTCGTGTTTTACCCTTCTCTCAGGTGGGACTGCACTGTGGACATTGTGCCCTGTTTTCCTCAGTTGCTTTGGCTTGCAGAGAGGTTGCCTTAAGGCTGACTTACCTGACTCAGAGTGATTGAGGAACACAGCAGGGTGCTCAGACCAGCCAGGTTTGTTGGATTGCATCCAGACTCCAGACTGGGGATCCTGATGACAAGCAGACACCTGGCAGCATCCTTCCCGCCAGGGAGTGAGATCTGAACTTTTCACGTTTCACTGCAGTGTACCTTGAGTCCAGACCCAGAAGGTATTTGTCAGAAATCACAGCTTTTCCCCAAGAATGCATCTCACTGCTGTTCATACATTTTCCCCTCTCAGACTTTGGGAGGAGAAAGCCCTGAACGTGGTAACAAACCAGCGCAGAAGAGATGTCACAGCTGCACAGTGCACTGAATCCAAGTGAAGCCTGAAAAGGTCTTGTAATTTTGGTTCAGACTAGATTTTTGAACACTTGTAAATGGCAATCTTGCTAATATTTTTACCTCCTCTGAGCTCTTTCCTTACATGTTGCAAGTCTGTTACTTTTGGAATCATGGATTTTAATGTTTAATAAAACTGATTCTGGAAGTTTGCTTCTTTGCATGTTTATTCCTGACACTAATATGCAAAATGTATTTAACCTGCAGACAGTGTTACAGTGACATTCTTTTTTTTGGCCAGAGCATCTGTGGTGAAGACATGACCCAAAAATGGAATAAGCCCCCTCCCTGTTATACCTGAACACAGCTGGCCATGAGGCTTTTCCCATCCTAATATTGATTTGGCCTCTGTTTCTTTGGGTCTGTGGCCTTGAAAAATAAGGTATGTACCAAATTTTACTGTCAAATCTTGACTTTAAGGAAGTTGAAAAGCCACAATCTCAACAATCACCAAACTTTTGCTCTTGGCACATGAAATACTTTCAGCTGCCATGTCTTCAAGATGGAGTGATCAGATGGGTCAGGCTGACCTGTGCTTGCACGGGGAACGCATGGTCCCAGGATCTGGGTCAAGCAAACTGCTCCTCAAACTTCTGAAACCCCCCCGGATCTTTGCTGACACACTCCTGCTCCGGACAGGTTGGTTTTTTCAATATGTGCGTGGATCTGGGGAGAGAAAGTTGGGACAAGCAGAGAAAAACTCATAGGAGAGAGAGGCCCTTAGTGGCATTCATGCCTTTCATGCCTGCAGCTCCCTGGGACCTGATTCAGGAATTTTTTAACAGACACTTTCAAGAGCATGTGAGAGCCTGCTGAGCAAACCTCCTTTACTCAAAGCCAGACACTTGGCTAACTTTTGCTCCCTCCCCCCCTATTTATTCCAGTTGCATAGACAAACATGGGAACAGTATTTCCACCAGGCTGGAGCATTACCCCTGCCTGCACTACAGCATGAAATGGGATCTGATCTTTATTCCTTGCTGAGGACGGTATATAATTCAAGAGCATCTAGATACAAAAGGTATTTAGGTACCTCACACTGATCCAACATCTGCCAAATAAAGAAGCCCCAGACCCTAAAGAACAAAATACAAAAAAATCAGTGTGAGTTCTATGCTTAGCAGGAACATAGGGCTAAAAAATATTCAGATCTTCACCAAAGTATCTCATGAACTTTCCACTCATTTTCTTCCAGCAAAGATGATCTCACTAAAATCATGCTCTTATTGCTCAGGCAAACTCAAAGTTTGATCCTCTGCCTTGGAGACCCACTGATCTCATGTCCACATACACCTGCTGGTGTCACCTGTTGTGGGGCCTTCCATTAACAACTGTGAAAAATGGAGAAGATGCAACCTTAAAAGTCCCTGAGCTATCCCATCTTAGTCTTAGCACATCTTTTGCAAAGCTTAAAGAATTTTTTTAAAGTCCTTTCTTCTGGAGGGCTGAATGTATTCACACTGGAAAAGTGAGAAAATAAACATGTTTATACATTTATTATATACAATAGTAAGGCACAAATTTAAACAGCAAAGAATAAGAAATCTTTGGCTGACCAACAATATCAACAATTTGCTGGGGGTGACACATAACGTTCTTTGTTTCCCCCCCTATTTACAAATAACCCTCCAGCTGTACAACACTGTATACAAACTTCTCTATACAACCAACAACAATAAAAAATGACAGTATTTTACAACGAGTTACCACCAACGTCACCTGGAATGGCTACAGCACAGTTTCCCAAAAACACAAAACAGTTCAAAGAACTGGGAAAGCCAGCACAAACTGAGCTGCATCGCTCTGCGCGGGAGTGACATATGGCAGCAGTACTCCATGCAAGTCCTGCTAGTGCTTGGGCTGAAGGGAGACACACCGGTCCTCCAGATCTTCCCTCCATGAAAACTAACATCTCTTGAGTTCAACACAATTGGTGAGAATAAATCTTTTGGTTATTGGAGCTGTTGCCTACAACAAGAGTTGCCCATTACTGTCTCTAACAGTTTTCTGTATGTGACCGTGAATCTGAGGCAGCATCAGGTGTAAAGCCAGCTTAGTATATCAGAAACTGGAGAGACTGTGGTCTCCACAAGGAGGAGTGCTGTACTCTAGCTGACTTGGAGAAATTGAGTTGAACCACTACCAAATGTAACTGAGAGCTGATCCATGCTGATCCAGCACTGTTTCTCCTGGACGCCTCACTGTCTGCCTGCACATAATTTACTAAAGATTTTCAGCAAAAGAAATATTACAGCTGGTAACAAAATGCTTAGAGACATCCAAGCACCTAGGTATCCTTATTTCTTGGATAAAAAGTGATGCAATTAAAGTCACCAACATCTTACTGGTATTCCCTTGATTTGTCTTTCTCCTGCCCCATTCCTACCACAGACACTTGAGGAAGGGCCACAGAGGTGGGTCAGCGGTGATGTCACACGCGGTCCCGGCTTTTATGCAAACAATTACAATGTTTAAATTAACTTTAGAGAAAAAAAAATTATCTTACAAGGCATATATTAAGCTGCGTAACATCTTCCAAGGGTTTCACACCTTTGGTTTCACAATGCAAAGCTGCTAATACTTGAAACACACAGTTTGCTTCCTGCACAACTGACCTACCACTATGTTTAACAAGTGCAAAACTCAGAAAGAGGGTGACAACAACATACATCTAATTCTAGGAACACGCAAAGATAAGTGCACAGCTTTAACATAGCAATTTTGTTCTTTTTAAAGAAAAGGTATCAGCCAGGCAGTATTAAGCAAAAGGCTCTGGCCCGTGAAGGCTTTGAGTTCACAAGGACTTCTGGTTTTGGTGAAAGCAGAGTTTAAAATGCCAGGTGTTCTTAATAGACAAGGGCTCTGATTTGTTACCTATGGGAAGAGGCAACCTCGAGCCAGCCCTGAATGCACGATTCCTTCTAGCACCCATCACTTTTCCACTCTAGGCAGCTTCACATTAGATCCCATCGCTCTTTTTCCCAAAACCAAGCTCTCCTTAAAGTCATTATGATGCACCACAAGGCTCAGGATCTTCAAAGCCAATACAGAAATGCCTCACATAGGAAAATTTCCTATCGGCACATGCAGTACACAAAGCCACGAGTAACACAGCGGGTGAGTTGGCTGCCTCTTACTGAATTCAGGGACAAAGCTGAAAATGAGAAATGTTCCACCCTGGGTAAAATAAGGTGAAAAAAACTCTGCAGCTCAGCAAAGAAAACACACGATACTCACGTACTGCTTTGCAGTTAAACCCTTCCCAGCCTGCTCCTATACCCCTTAATGTCAAGTCCTACATCAGCTTGAACAGCAGGTCAGTATGCTCAAGGAAGGTAGGATTTGGCTACAAGAATAGAAAGTAAGGAAGAATCTTGTTTTTACCATAAACACACTGATTCTTCCAATGAACCAGTGCCCAGAAAGAGGTATCTTTTGATCTCACATGCAAACCCAGCTTAACTCCTCTAAAAACACATCCATGCAGCTCCCCTCTAAAGGAACTCTAGAGTGCACAACCCCTTAGAGAGCTGCTAGGATCATCCCCCAGCTTTCCCTCCTGAAACCTTCCTATGGTTACAACAGGGTTTGATTCAGAAGGGTCCCCCCTCCCTCTTCTACATTCATCCACCAGGAGAATTCCAGCCAACAACTGCTCCGACCAAAAAAAGAAGTCTCAGCAAGCTCTGAGGCTGCAAGACATGAATATTTGTACTGTAAATTCGGCTCCAAGAGAAACACTTGTCCAGCCAGGAAAGAGGCACCTGACCTGCCTGCCCAGGAAAACCACACCAATGCCATTTCAAACAACTGCTTACAAGAACCTGCCGTTCACACCTACAGACCAATTATTCACAAAAATTAAGAAGTGAAATTTTTGAGATTGAAACTTTTGAGAAATGTATTGATACTGAGGAAGATGCAAGTTTTTCCCGGATAACTCAGAAACTCTCTCTGGCCTCCAAAGAGACAGGATTTCACTTCCTGCCCTGGTTGCAGAGGCAGGAAAACAGAATGGCAGTGTGCAACCAGTCTGTAACTTCACTACTTTCTCTTTACACCAGAAAACACAGTTTCCTTTTTCTCAACGATCCCCATTTCAAACCACTCTCCATTTTCAACGACCCTTTCTGTTCAGAAAATCCCAGACGTTCATTTCATTGCTCCTCTTCAGTGCTCTTGACTTCTCGCCTGGTCAAAAGTCTCAACAATATCAGACTCTAGCTTCAATTTGGGCATAAACTCCATCTTTTTTCACACTCTCAGGGTTAGTTTTCAAGGTTGGCACACCGAGGACCATCTTGGGCCTGGCTGTACTCATATAAAACCCCAGAGATGTTGTCCTCTGCTCAGATGAGGACTTCCATCATGTCTGTATCTGGAAACTCAGGCTTGTGGAGCAGGCTGCTCACTCTGCCTTTGCTGTCAGGCAGCTTCCCGTGGCTGGAGTTCTCTGTAATGGAAAGAAGGTTAAGTTGGTCTTCAGCCCAAATTCAACAGCAAATTGTTCAAAGCAAATATCAACCCATTCCTTGAGGGTGGGGCATGTATTACCTGTACATCCTAGATACTGAAAGCTAAATTTGTTCATCTTTGAACTAAGAACGTGTGATGCTGAATTCCCCACACAATGACAGCAGATGTGTCAGTGTGCACAGATCCCGAGGACAGGCACAAAGATGGTATTTAAGATATACAGACCAAAGAATCTCATTAACTAAAATCATAGAATGGTCTGGGTTGGACGGGATGCTAAAAACCATCTAGTTCTGTGATAGTCAGCCTTTTTAATGATACATAGCATGTTTTTAGAGGGAAAGCTTGCTTATGAGAGGAGATGAATGTGTAAGAAACAGGTTTTTTGAAAATAATGTGCATAAAATAAATGTCTCCTTGCTCGGGCTGCAAAACAGGAGTTTCCACTTTTCAAAAATAATTAAAATTGTACTTCTTCATCCTATTTCCCCCAGCTTTCCTTAAAAATTAGGGAGAAAATTGTACTTTAACTAACCATGGTTTCACTTGAAAAAGAGAAGAGTCTGTGAGTATGTGAGCAGGTCTGGAGTGTTTTCATGGTGTGAAACTCTACAATTCTTTATCTGGCAGCATGAATAATTGCAAACTCTGCCTGCCACAGGTGAACAAAGCTCCACAGAAGCTGTCGAGCACAAAGTTCTGCAAAGCCACTCTGGGCAGCCTTAAAGTTCTCCCTCAACAATTTTAGTTTCCTCGAAGAAAGCTCCACTGCATCTTACAAACTGTGGTAGCATCACACACACACCTCGCTCCCTTTAATACTGATGTGTCTCTGGGGATTGCTGATAGTCCTGGGGATGCTGACATTTTGCACTGACACAAGGATCTGGCAGAGCTCACCCAGTTTCTCGCTGGCCACTCGTGTCCCCAGGGGCCGTGGGGCTGGGCTGTGTGATGGGGTGGTACCCAGGCGTCCCCGGCCGGGGAAGGAGGCGGTGGCAGGCCAGAAGAGCTCAGCAGTTTTGTCTGTCTGGGTGCTGCTGTCCTTGCTGCCTGTCTTTGCGTGGGAGGCTGCCAGCACTGGGACGGGCATGCAAGACAAGGAGGGCAGAGGAGGAGGCAGTGAGGCGCCTGATGGGTGGTCATGGTGCTCCTTTCCCAAGAGCAGCCCTGAAAACACACAGAGGTCAGTCACATCCTGGCTCAAACATATGTGCTGTCCCCCGTCCTACCCCAGAGCTACAAGACACTGAGTATGTCTCCACTCATTTAGTTCGGCTTTGCTTTTCCCCTTGATGCTGCTTCTTCTGGCATCCATATCGCACTTTCCTACAAAACAGCTTTTTGAAAGCAGCTTCCCCTCCCTTCCTCCCCTTGTGCACACCCATCCTAATGGCACTTACTCCCGACACAGCCTTGCACACCTCCACACCCGCATCCTATGTGGCTCCAAACAACGGGCAGTCCTACACTGATTTTCCCATTTATCTGCCACATCACGCTGTCCTATCCAAATGGATGCTCATGCTCCTGAATAACTTTATTCAGACTTTATTTTTAGCCCAAATTTGTTATTTACTCCTATAAAGTTGCAAACATTATGTGGTTGTATCTGGGAGGACTTCCCTCAACTATGGCTTTCTATAATCAGCGCAGAATGATTTAATATAATTAAAAATGTAACTAAGATACAATGCAAGGTTAAAGAATGACTGATTTTTGACTTAAGCACAAGGACACACATTCTGCCCATGGAAAGTGCTCTGGAAATGAGCTGTCAGGGTAATGCTTGCCAAGGCACTTTTGCTAAGCTCAAGCAGAAGGATTATGATGAAGCGATGGATGAGCCAAAGCTTAAACAAAAGCTGAACTCACCTATGCTTCCCTTCCAGAGTTTCTCTTCCTTCCTCTCCTCAGCTATCTGGTTGCTGGTGAGCGAGGTCTGGCGTGAATGCACGCCTGTAGCAGCGGCGATGGAGGGCACGGATCGAGCTGGTCGCAGGCTGGCGCTGTCAGCTTTCCCAGGATCCTTTCGTGACCGCTGCTGAAGGACCTTGATCATGGCATCCTTCTCAATTATTTTGGCATGGAGATTCTTTATTCTGCCAAAATATGAATGCTCTGCTTACAGGATGGAAAAAACATTCATATGGGCAGGTCTCCATACCCAGGGGCAGCAGGGAGGTCCCCAGTCAGATGCCCTGCTGCTCTGTCCTCTCTGGTTTTGAGATATTTGGACAAGGCAGCTCCCAGCAGATCTTCTACAGATAACCAGTGCACTTCAAAACAGACAGCATTTCTAGCTATTAAGATAAGACTTTTCTTCAAGGTTAACTGAACCCATCTATGCTATGGTTGTACTAAACCAGCAGGAGCAGTGGGCAGTGTCCTGAGCAGGCTGCACACTACTATGTTCACAAAATAAACACATAGGCAATTTTCACCCCTGTAATACATCAGGGCCAAGTCTGGAAACTATGCTTTGGCAGACTGAGTTAAGTCCAGGATGCAGGTCTGTTGTCAGCGAAGTGAGTGGAAAGGTTCCTTTTGGTTTCTCTAAGAGGTGGTCTGGGCTCTTGCTTCTCCCTCACTACTACAGAAACAATCAGCACATGGTGTTCAGAGCTGAGCTAAGCTCGTTGCTTCTCTCACACAGACCCTGAAGACTCTTAAATCACTAAAAAAATGGGATTATCTGAACTCTTCTCCAGGAATGATTAACACCAAATCATACCAAACAACTACAAAACTATATTTTTCAAAAATTTGTACACTGTGACAGTCAAATGACTAGCCTGACTGTGCTGTACAATATACAGTACAATGCAGGTGCACTTTGTGAAGCAGTGAAAGCATTAGTTTTCATCATCACATGTTTAATTAGCAATGTAAACACAAGATGCTTATCTATATTTATGAAGCCAGTGGTAAAACTCCACTACTTCCCTGGAAGCAGGAGCAGCTTGCATCTGTGAGTGAAAAACAAAACCCAAACCCAGTAAAAACAGTCACTGGTATTTTCTGCAAGCAACAAATACACCTTTTTTATAAAAGTGTCTGCAAATTTGTGTCCTTGCATGACAGACTGCTTTTAATAGTGGAACAGCCTCTGTTTTGTAAAAATGTTGGGTTTGTCACAGAAGGCTTAACAGGAAGGTAGGGGAAAAGTTGAATGCTGAAGAGCAAAACTAAGTCAAAGTGAAGCCAAGCTCATCCTTTCTAGGCATGTAGGAAGGAACAGAAGGGCATCCTGGTTTATCTGAATCCAGCCACAACAAGCAGGAATGGCACAGCATCCCTTACGTGTACTCCATGTCCTGGCAACGGCGGTTGGCTTGCACAATCTCCTCTTCCTCCTGCCAGCCCCGCACCTCCAGCGCCGTCTCGCCGTAGCTGCCATTGTGTGAGTGGCTGGGGGCCGAGGCATCCCTGGCAAAGAGGTTCACCACAGTGAGTCAGGCTCCTGAGACTGTGAGGGTGGCTTTTGCAAGTGAGATTGAAACTTGCAAAGAAAACCCCAAACCCGTGTTCAAAGAGCGAGCTAGCAACGGTTGTCTGTCAAGCGGATGGCTACCTGGCATCTGGGCATCCTGCTGCAGGCTGCTCTTGGCTTGGGCTGGGTCATTAATGCCATTAATTAAACCAAGTTAAAGAAAGAGAGCGTGCTGGAGTCCCGGGTGACCCACACAGGGCTAACAGCCATCCAGATGGATAGGGTCAGACATCAGAGGAACCCACTCACTAGATCCCAAATCAACAACACTACATCAGGAACCAGTAACAAAGCTCCAGACTTTGGAAGTTGAAAAACAGCACAAGAATTGCTGCCTAGACTGGAGTGCAAAAAAGAAGTCCATCCTGAGTCACACACCTAAACACATTTCAAAGGGAACTCGTTTTAGGATGTTTTTTGGAGATTTGGTTCCAAAGAAACTGGGGTGAGAAGTTAATTATCCCATCCTCCTGATGGCTGGGAAGTCTCACTGCCCTTTGTGCTTTTGGCCACCACACTTTGACACAGACAAACTGGAGACAAATAGTCCAGACACATGCAATGTGAATGGGAAAGGGTTTACACTAGGACATGTCAGGAATGGCTGAAGGGAGGAAGTCAGTTCAGAGCAGGGAAGATGCAACAGGGAATATGTGTCTTCCAGTATTTACAAGGCTGTCTGAACATCAACAGTGTTCTTTTGTTCATCCTGTATGCCTGGGAAGGGCAAGAATCAATGGAGGTAATTTGCAATAAGAAAGTTTAGCTTAGCCATCAGGAAAAACATTTTAGTTTGAAGATTAATGAAGAGGTGAAAGGGGATTTGGCAACAAAATTTCCCTTATTATGGGTTTTTAAAACTAGATTAAACAACCTTGTTGCAGGCCATGGAATGAGTGCAGCCATATACCAAGTCCCTCCTCACTCCACCAGTGTGCTGGGAGGAGCTGCCTTACCTGTGCTGCATAATTTGGCACCTTCAGACTGCCAGACGCCATTGCTTAAATCTGATGGCTAGATCTGATAAACTTTTGGACCTGGTCAGAAGGATAAATCCTGTCTTAACCAACTATTGTATTTCACTGGCGTGACACCCTGGAAAAGTGCATTAACCCTGGCAGTGCGACTCAGCAGGGAAAACACAAGCAACATCCAGCCTTAAGAAAACACACATTTTGTATTATTTCCCCATGCTTTCCATGGTGAACAGAGCTTGCTTGCAGCAAGGTCATCTTACCTCTCTGTTGCAGCTGTGGCTGCAGCGTTCATGGCAAAGTGCCGGATTGTACTCTCCTCCAGATATTTCTGCTCCCACTTGGTCATGTCAGCTTCCAAGGCCAGGATCCTCTCCTCCTTCTCCCGCACCAGCTCCATGAGGGCTGGGGCATTATGCTCCGGAAGGCTGCTTGCCTGGTAGCTGCCCTGCCTCTGCCAGTGGAAACAGTGACAGATATTCATGCCCTGCCAAGCATGGGAGTTGCTGACCCTTTTTTCCTCAGTTTTCTGGCACATACAAAGACATCTCCATGTCTTTTGACAAGGGAAGGTGGAAATCCCAGGCTAAACTCCTTAGCTTGCAGAAGAACAGGCAAGTTGACCGTATGCGCAACCCTAGCACATGCTTCCCCAGACCATGCTGACAGAAGCAGGGATTTGGGTGCTACCCTGGATGTGCAGAGATTTCCTGGGATACCCCAAGCCAAGGGAAAATGTAGGGAAAAAAATTGGTAGGAAAAGAAGTAATGAAGCTTTAAAGATAGTCTTCTTGCTGGGACTTCATGCCCATGCCCACTGGCTAGGCAGTGCTTAGTATGGAGAGGCAGTTATTTCCAGAGGGTTTATATATTAAAGCTGAAAAAAAAGCACCTTGTGACCTAGTTATATGGTACCCTGTTTAAAGCAGCAGCTCGGAAAATATCCCAGACATGCATTTAAGCTTGTCCCTTCTGGCACATTAGTTCTCTTGTGCCCTCAGGGGATGCTTTCTGTGGTGTGACACCTAATGTTCTAACTAGAGGGGCAGTGCCCCAGGCACTGTTGGGTGGCTCCCATGGGATGCTGACAAGCAGAAATGGGCATATAACTCTCTCCATCTATGCTGCAAGAAAAGTGCTTGTCCAGGCAGGATTTATTCCACTCAGTTACAGCACTTAATTAAGTCACCTAAGCAGCATGGAGCTACCCAGAGCTCCTCTCACTGCTGATAGAGAGCAGAGGTGGATGGAGATCCAGTCCTTGGCTCAGCAGAGGGATAAGTGTACACTGAGGGGAGAGGCATGAAGCTCTGGGATAACTCAGTAGAAATAAATTAATTTTTAAATAAAAAATGCAAGAGATTTGTTATACTCTGTGGTGAACAATACTGTGCTAAAGAGGAAACCATGTCTCAGGTGCATTGGCTTCTCATTCAAGCTACACCTTGAAGTTCCACTGGCAAAGCTGTACCATTGAAATTAGAGATACCAGGGAAGGGCTGCAGCATTTGCCTCCGGTGCAGTAACAACGTTTGGAAGATTCTTTCTGGAAATGCAATATGGAGCGGCCTTTGGGAACAATGGCTGTGACTCTGCTCCTGCAAAAATACTGTCAAATCTCTGGCAGGAAGGTACTATTCTGGAAGTGTGGTCCCGATCTACAAATGGTATCTTGAGACATCACGGGTGCTAGTCATCTTCTGAGTCAAAACATCTGACAGCCCTGCAAAACACTGAGCCTGCAGTGCTAACTGAAAGTTTGTTTATTGGTCCCAATTTGTGTGTCAGTGATAAGGAAGATTTGCCATTTGGACTCAGCTACCAGAAAGCCAGGGACAGAAGGGATTCTGACTCACTGTCTCCTTGTGTGCTGGGTCCCTTCTGCTGACTCTGGTAAAAATGAGAAAAGAAAATCTCATTTTTTTTCTCTGCAATGCAAAAATGTTTCAGTAGCTATAACTTTGATAACTCGAAGAAGACAGCTCTGAAGCAAAAAGCTAGGGTATTTTGGTGCCACATGATTCTCTGCAGCATTGTGTCTCACAAACAAACAGTATGGAACAATAGTAAAAATACCCCTAAGTTTTCTCTCAAAGCTGACAGATGAGAAGTTAAGAATATCTTTCCTCTTAAAAGTTACTAGATGGAATGGGTGCTGGCATTTAAAAACTATGTCAATCCAAAAGCCAATTGCTAATTACAGTGCCAAAAAAAAATTAAATTAAATAATCTGTAAGTTACAGAGGAATTTTCTGCCAAAATGAACAGACATAGCCTGAACTCCCAAGAAAAGGACTTCAGCGACAGTTCATCCCTGTTACTTAATATATCAATTTGTCTCTGAATCCAAGCCTTTCTTAGTTCTAGTTTTATCTTCACTTGAATTTTAGTTGTATTTTTCTCAAATGTTCTTTTCGCAAATGGCATTAGTATGTCATACCCCATGTAATTCCTTTGTTAAACTGGAGGAGAGTTGGCTAAGGGGGAGCTGAGAAGAGTTGAACACCAAGCCCATGGTGGAATGGGCAAGAAAGACTTAACACACTTTTATGGCAGCAAGAAAGAGCAGAGATGAATGAGAAGGGTCTGCAGGGAGCAGCAGCAGAGTGATACCTTGGAAAAGGTGCTGGGGGCCTGCTAGAAGGAAGGGGATGCTCTCAGGTCTGGCTGCCTCACGACTCTGCAAACCACTGACACTGACCCTGACCATAGAGCTATTTCTCACTTTCATCCTGCCAGCAGGATCAGCCCCTCTGCTTTCTGGCAGCACGAGCTCTGCGTAACAGCTGCTTTGGTGTCCACTAATGGCTTATAAATAAGGAAAGGTTATAGTAGCAGATGTGTGCGATGACAGATATGAGTGAGCCCTTCAAGAGTTTCAGGAGCATCATGCTTTGCTTATGTTGCTGTTTTTTCCCCAAGCCATAGTTTGATACATTTAGCATATCTGCTCACTCTCCTTCAGAGCCAATGCCCATGCATTTGGCACTTGATGCAGGCTGCAGCCCAGAAATTCTTCCTGCAAATCTCTTCATGCTTTATTTTTTTCCTTTTCAGAGATAAGTGGACTTTGGGACTTACGGATGAACATGTTACAACAAAGGAATAACTGTGCATAAAATACAAGCATAACAGTATTCCTCTAAGGACACAGGGCTGCCAAAAAACAAGGGGACACACAGAAATGCAAATCTATACTCCTAGTCCATTCTGGACTGATATGTAAATAATTTATTGTCTGAAGATAACATCACTTGGATCCAGATCTGTCATGGGTTGAGGTTTCTGTGAACCACATACATCAAGCTTTGCACACAACAAATACGGGCCTAGGTCTTGCTCCTACCAGATCCCACATCATCCCACTCAGCCTTTTCAATGAAACATCAGCTAAAATTTTTGGGGTAAATCTCATGTGTATTGCACCTTTCCTCTCCTCCTTCTGTGTGGAGCTGATTTTTGCACAATCTGACATTGTTAGAGAGAGAAACCTGGAAGGACATTTTCCCCCTGCCTTGGGGAAGGGAGCCAGGACATCCAGCCCAGCAGCAGGCAAGGCTCAACTGTGTCCAAAGCCCCACAGCAAAGCGGCCACATCTTCTACTAAAGATCAGGAATAAGAGTCAAAGAGTGGATTGGGTTGGAAAGAACCTTCAAAGATCATCTAAATCCAGCCCTCCTGTCATGGGCAGGGAAAACTTCACAAGCTCAAAGCCCCATCCAACATGACCCTGAACACTTCCAACGATCCAGGACCCTATCCAAAGGAATGGTTTAGGAGGAAAGCCCAACAACCTGAATCCAAAAGCAAGGTGGCACCTGGCAGGGCTGCAAATAACTATCTCTATTAAAATCAACACCAAAGGTCCCATGCTGGGGTCCTGCCCATATCACCCTGTCCTCACCTGCTGCATCCTCAGCGAGTCCAGCTCTCGCTCCAGGCATGTGCGCAGCCGCCGCTCCATCTGCTCCCTCTTCTCGCAGGCCGCCTGCAGCTGTGTCAGCGCCTGCTGCAGCTTTTCCACCTTCTCCACATAGGCCTGCTTCCTACGCAGCTGTGGGGTACAGGGGGTCAGCAGACTGGAGGGCACTGTACCCCACCCTCGGCCACTGGGACCCCTGTGCCCCTGCAGGTATGCACTGGGCCCAAGCATGGCTTTGGTCATTGGCTTCCAAGAGTTTCTCTAGGGAAAGGATGGTGCCTCTTCGACAGGCAGGGAATGTGCACAGCAGGCATTACTGGAGCAGATCTACTCTTTTTGGAAGGAATGCTGCCCAGATATTCCACTTACCGGAGATCTGCTAACCATGAACGCCCTGGGCGTTTCTAAGCAAGAGCTGTCATGTTGGTGGATATTCTTTGGGCAAACACACAGGCTGGACCCAGTTAAGAGAAATCCCCGTGGATTTTATTGACTGGTGACACTTGGCATACTGCCTGCACCCAAACAGAGGCGTTCTTTTTACTCTCCTGCATATTTGTCCAACACAGGTGGAACAAGTGGAGTGCCAGCAGCCAGAAGCGCTCCACCTACTCTGTCCTGCTTACAGGCTTGTCCATGCTGATCTGGAGATGGGATGTCCTGGCAGCTAAAGCCAGGCCCTCTTTAAGTCTATAATGCAATTACTGAAGGGCTGAACATCACACAAGGATTTTGCAATGCAGGGTTTTACAGCTAGAGATTGCTCAAGAAGCATACCCCAAAAAGGGTATGAATTCCTCTTCTGTCACCCTAAATACATCCATGTCACAGGTGAAGCAAAATACAGGCTTGCTCACAGCAAAAGCATAGCTTGGTCTAAACAAACCTCCCTAACAACTGGCACCAACAACTGGCAGAGTGACCTCTTTAGCCCTGCTGCAATCTAGGCTAATGCTTACAGCTCCCTGGGCTTTCCATGAAAATTAATGAGATTATAATCCCCACTAGTCTCTGGTAGCAGCATGAAGACTGCATTCCTCAGGAGCTCATGACTTGGCAAGACCAACACAGCAGAGACTTCTTGCTGAATGCACTATTTTGGCAGTAGGAAGGTGTTTGTGTCACCTCCAGCCACACCAGCATGGATCAGAGAGGGTTAGGGAGCTCTCCAAGGGTCTCTCTTTGGCAGTAGGCCTCATCTGCTCTCCCATGTCCTGCCAAATGCTGCGGGGTCCATCTGTATCACAGCAGCCACAACTTGGCTTTGGAGTAGCCCCCTAAGCCCCAAGCTTCACACACTCACACACCTCTGCCCTTGTGGGTGACGTGATGGTCATATGTCCATCCCCTCGAAAACAATTTTGCAGGAGATGTGCAACAAGACAGTTCTCACATTCATAAGTTTATAAGGAGGTTCTTGAGCCAATTCTGACTTTTCTATTCTGCATGTAGATTCATAAGCAAAAAAAAAAAAAAATCACCCATGCATTTAAAACACAAAGTACAAAATGTTGTAATTCAAATTAATTTGGGTTGCCAGTGAAGCATGGATCCGTAAGGGAGGGGTGACTACAATCAGGGACGTGTGACACTAAGCTCCAACACCTCACAGATACACAGACTCCAAAAAAACCCAAAACTGGATGACACCTGGAGAGGTACCAATCCATCCTCTCGCTGCATGGTAGGATCAACTGTACCTAAAACCTGGCATGTATCTGTATAAGCTGTTTACAAAATCACCCAGGGGTAGGAACTACATAACCTATCCCTGTAAACTACTTCACAGCTTATTTTCCTTTACTGCCAGAAAGCCAGATTAGGCATTAGGGTAAAAGTTTTCTCTTATGCAATTTAAGCAAATTACTTCTTGTTCTGTTTCCAAACTGTGATCTACTAGAGCAAGATGCATTTAATTAAACAATTCACTTCTTCACTAGATCAGCAAACTTGCCTGAACACTGCCCTTGTCCTGAGGATTACGAAAATAAAGAAGAGCTAAGGCTAAAAGGGAATGATCCAAGCAAATAAATCTGAGTAAAGATGAATGGGTCTTGGAAAAATATCTGTGCTAGAAACATAACTCCAGTTTGAACAATCGAATTCTATAGCTATGAGATTTGAATGAAAGACTGTAAGAGACTGAGAATCCACTACCACTCTAAGTAGATTGTTTCAGTGTTAATTACTCTTAACTCTTTATTTCCAACCTGATTTGCTCAGCTTCAGCTTGCAAACACTGCATCTCATTATTTCCTCTTATGTTAAATAGCAATGTTTAATCTCTCTGACAGTAATCCCTTCTCCATCCATCCCTGGATGGATAAAGGGAAAGCAGCAGATATTGTCTACTTCAACTTCAGCAAGGCTTTCAATACTGTCTCTCACAACATCCTCTTAGGTGAACTCAGGAACTGTGGATGAGTAGACAGTGAGGAGGATTGAGAATTGACTGAAGAGCAGATCCCAGAGGGTGGCACAGGATCTGTTTGGAGGCTTGTCACTAGTGGTATCCCCCAAGGTTCAAAATTGGGCCCAGCATTGTTTAAGCTATTAATCAATGACTGGGTGAAAGGGTAGATGCCTCCTCAGCAAGTTTCCTGCAGACACAAAGCTGGGAGGAGTTGCTGATACCCTAGAGGGCTGTGCAGCCCCTCAGAAGGACCTCAACAGGTTGGAGAGATGGGCAAAGAGGAACCATCTGAAATTCAACAGGGGCAAATGCAGAGCCCTACACCTGGGGAGGAATAACCCCATAGTCCAGTACAGGGTGGGGGCTGACCTGCTGGAAAGCAACTCTGCAGAGAAGGACCTGGGTGTTCTTTATTATGTGGGTGACCGAGCACATTGAACAGATTGACCAGAGAGGTTGTGGAGTCTCCTTCACTCTAGATAATCTGGGCACAATCCTATGCCATGTGCTCTAGGATGACCCTGCTTGAGCAGGGAGGCTAGACCAGACGACTCACTGTGGTCCCTTCCAATCTTACCCATTCAGTGATTCACGTTCATGTGCATAGACTGAAGCTCAGCCAACTTTTCACTTTAATTCTTCCCAGCAAAGAACAGCTTCTGGACCCCAAATAAATTGTACAGCTGCTTTCTGAGCCCTCTCCAATTATTCAGTTTTCTATTCAAAGCATGGAACAGACACTGATTCCAGAAGCAGTCTGCTAAATGACATGTGGTGATAATACCACCTACACATTTTGAATTAAATCCTTCTCCAAGTAGGCACTCAGGATAATGCAGATTTACATAGAAGACTATCTTATGTTAATTCAACTTAGTAGCTACTGCTAATTTCTCAAGGCTTGATTTAAAATGCTGTTAGTTACATCCTGGTGGTAGAAGAAATCTGGGTGAATTTACAAAGTAGTACATGAGCTAGAGCCCTGTTAACAATAATAACAGTCATTTTGATTTGACTGAATTTGTGTTTTCTTCAATATATTCCCAATTATAGTAAAAATCCCTGGTTTAAAATGAAGGTTTAACACTGCAACTTATCTTCTGCATGCGTCTAAATAAGATCCAGAAACACTGGAGACTGTTGAAAAGGTGCTCTGAGTCAGCCAATGAAACAGGACAAAAGGGAAAGTGAGTGCTGGAGCTTGGGCACATGCTGGCAGTCTCAGATTAACTGCACTTCACCAACCTGCCTGACACTGCCTTGAACAATTAAAACACATCAGATGGGCTAAAATTCATTTGAACTGCCCCTAGAATGAAAAATGAAGTTAAAAGGTACCAGATCAACATGGGTTTGACAGGCTTAGGACTCTGATATACTCTGGCAAATACCACTGCATCACTTTCATATATGTCACCTCTGAGATCTACCATGCCCCAGGCATGAGATTACCACCTCTATAACACCTAAAGTGCCTCAGGAAGGAAGTTACCACCTCCATAATACCTGCTATGCTCTGGGCAGGTTAGGAGCTCCCTAGAGAGGAACATCTAACTTCTCCTATCAGTCTACAATCCAGGATCCAGCAGAGGCACATCTCTGTTGGATGCCTAGACTAAAACCTGACTAATGCAAAGCTCCTAGAGCCCTAAGGTCGCAAACATATTTACTACAACACAGCAGGCATAAGGTAGGTTCTTGAACCACCTGCCTGGAAATCACTGTATATGCTTCTGCCTTCACTAGTCTCTACTCAGGAAGTCAGTGTGACCTGCCAATACCACACTGACAGCCTTCAGACCAGATACGAGCTAAACACCATTTCTTCCCATCCCCGACACGATGCCATGAGTTTAGAAGCAGGTGTTGACAACTAAAACATTCCTTTATTCAGCCCTTTGTAATGAAATGCAAATAGAAAACCTCAGGTTGCCTTTAAGCCAAAGTGTCAAGTGAATTATGTACAGATTTAAGATGCGCTGGCTCCTGCAGCTATCCTAAATGGACTGCCCCAAATACACCAGGATGGTGAGCAGGCTTTAGTCTAACTAACAAAGGAGCAGTTAAACTTAATGTGATCCTCTTCTTGCTGCTGAGTGCATCCATCCACAGAAATGGAGTTTTCAAAATGCTTCTAAACAGAGAGTCAGAATGGGCCAATGGTCGAGTACAAACCATCAATGCCTTCAGCACTCACACATAGTACCTTAAATGTTCCAGAGTCTAAGTAAGCATTGATTAGCCTGACAAGGGGTCTGTCATTAGGGTATCATTAGATACCCCAATAAAAAACATTCAAAACTCACTGAGGTCAATTGTCCCTTCATCTTTCCAAGACAATGAATAGCACTTAATTTAATGGCAGGTATTTGGGAATTTTCTCTGCTCCTCACAAGACCCTTTGCATCTGTGCACCCAGCGGACTCCTGTGGATTCCCCTCTGCCCCTGGCCAGCCCTGGGGAGGGTGCAGGTGGAAAATGAAGCTCTGAAGGGGAACAGAGCTGCCCAAGATCCTGCCAACAGTCTGTGCCAGAGCCTGAACTTCTACCAAATCTGCTAGGGTAGAGGTTCACCAATGGCCTTCCCCTCACCAATGACCTGCCCACTCTAGTAGTAAAGATTATGTTTCTTTTACTTCCCATAAAACATTCTCCCTCTGTTGATCCCATGGGCAGAGATTTCAGGGGTCTAAAAGGTCAAAAAGGCCTGTTTTGACAGTCTCAACCAATCTGCCAGAATGCATAGACTTTCAAATACTTACTAGATCCACACCTCCTCATTTGAAGGCCCTTAAGGAATACAATAAATTGAGACTTTCTTCATCAATAATGAAGAACTGATAATGTCACTTTTAGTTATAATTAAAACTGAGCATTATTTCCACTTTGAATTTGCCTAGTTTCAGCTTCCACCTACTAAGTATTCTTCTGCCTGTCACTTTAAAAGAGCCCCCTGCGCCTGGGATTTCTCTTCCTATCTGAATATCTACTTTCATTATCAGGCTTATAAGATTAGTGCTTAAAGACCTCTTTGAGTTTTGGACTTTTTGGGTCTCACAGTATGATATATTCTCTTCAGCTCTCAAATAAAACCTGTAGCTCTAAATGCTGGTCAGTCTGCTTCCAGCAGGATTGGCCAGATTTTTAAAGATGTGGAGTCACCAAGCCCTGCACTGCTGTGTTGCTGCGCGCATCTCAAAAGCTTCCAGGTATTATTTGGCAAGAAATGGCATGCACTAACACCACACGTCTGTATCAAAGTCCCAAGCCAGTGAGTAGTCAGACTTTTATTCAAATTTTTCTGTTAAATGCTACCATTACCTCAGACACCAGCTGGTTGAATTTGATCTTGTTCTTGGTTATACATTGAAGGCTTTGCTCTAGATACATCTATGGTCTTCTTCGCTTGCTTGCTTGGCTCAGTATTGTATAACAACACATTTTCTCTATAAAAACACCAGTACAAGGGAACAGGAAGACCTAACACCCTTGGGCTAGGGTAGAAGAGAATCAGGATTTGGATGAAGAAAGGTCTAACCATAAGCCACGTCTATCCCCAGAGCACAGAAATATTGTCCATGCCTCACCTCCTCTTCCAGCTTGATAACCTTGGCTTGTGCATTGTTTAGGGCTTGGTCGAGGATTTCGATGTGCCTCCGCTGGTCCTCATTGGCAGAACGCACAGCTGCCAGTTCCATCTCCAACTTCTCCTTCTCCTTCAAGTGCTCTTTGTCTGAAAGAAACACAAGAACAACAGGCACTCCATAAGGACTGCTCACCAGGCCACACACCAGAGGTAAGCTGCCACCTCCCTAGAAAAGCAAAAATTATGTGAAGCATCAGCAAGTACAGCCTTTACAACACAGTGCTGAGACACAATAGGCAAGGAGCTCCTATGCCAGGGCTCAGCCCCTCAGTGCCCAGCCTTACACCAGCAGCAGAAACAAGTGGCAGCTTGGGCTGCATCTGCACTAGCAGAGCTTGTGGACCTCGGCACTGCCTCACAGCTTTCCATTCTGCTGAACTGCTAGCACATCCCACAGCAAAATTTTAGCTTGCACCAGCTACCCCTTTTTTACACAACACCCTACATCAAGAGCTGCTTATAGCTGCCAGCTTCAATGCTGTTGCCCTTCTGTAATGGGCAAGAAACCTCAGCCCCATGGATGTGGGCTGTGTTGAGTCTCGTGCTTAAATAATGCCTTGCTTATTTGCAAGGATGGAGATCATGACATACAGAAAATTTGAAGAGGCCGAATAATAAACCCAAATCTATGCTGGACAGCCTGAAAATTGAAAGAGGGGAAAGTAGTAATGAATATGATAGGAGGCCTCTGTACAGGCTTTCTTTCATCATGCAGAGAAAAGAGAGGCCCCATGGGAGCCATTTCAGAGCTATGGAGGTCCTGGATGACTCTCCAGACCTGCAGGACTTAAGGATCCACTGATCAGTGGTCCCTTCCTGTTATGCATCACAAGTGAGACTAAAGCATGTAGATAACCTCTGTGCTGAAAAATCATCCCTTTTTTGGGTAAGATTTAAAACAACTTTAAAAAAGTAAACAACTGGCTAAATTCAGTCAGCTCTGCTCACATCTTTGCCTTCAGCAACAAACTGCAGGCCCACCATCGACTTTGCTGGCAAGCTGCCTGGGGAAATGCTTGGCTCCATCTGCTTCTGCCTTGACAGTGCTGAGAAACCATTTTTGGGAACAGGAGTGTCACAGGCCAATCACTGGATCTCTGATGTCAGAACACAAACAGTTAATGATTGGAGTGAACAAGGGATCAAGGTTTCATTCAGTGACATCTGAGATTTCAAAATCTGGCCTTCATTCTGAATGACAACAAAAATAGAGTACTTGGAAAGCTTCCAGGAAGGAAAACTTCCTCCAAAAATTTATTTGGCATCAATTAATCATTGGTTTGATTTTTGATTTTTAAAACATAGCATTACGTAATTTATTATTTTTTAACTGAAGTGAGAAGTTGCTTCACAAACACTGAAACATATGAAATCTGCCTGTGAGGAGCCAAGTCAGTTTTGTTATGCCTCAACAATGGTTGTCAGAGGCATGTAAGGGGAGAGAGTGTACACGTGCCGCTTGCAGGAGGCAGTCAGGGGTGGAGGAAAGCCTCGTCTCTGGCCAGCACCTCCCATGAGGCAGTCAGTAGGAGACACTGAGGAGGAGTTTCTCCAATCAGGTAGCAAAAATGTCTCCATCAGTGGATGGCACAGGAAGGTTGGACTGGACCAATGGTCCCCTGCCAGCAGTCAGACGTTGGGAGGGGCCACAGGGGTATAAAAACTAACTGCCTCAGGGCTCACTGCTGCTCGCTGCAGCTCACTACTGTTTGCTGCTCCCACCCACTCCCTCCTTTGCTCTGGCCCCAGCCTGCCTGCCTTCGGGCTCTCCTGCCCTCGCACCTGTCCTGCCATCCTGTGCCCCTGATCACCGCCTTGCCACTTCACCCAGTGTTCTTGCCTGGGCTGCCCGCTTCCAACCCTGCCACGCCAATCCAGCCGCTCACCGCGACCCTGCCCAAGGTCCTGCTCCTCCCGTCCGAGCGCCCACTCACCGCGTGTCCGGTGCCATTGCCGCAGGAACTGCGCAGGTTTGCTAACACCCAGCCTGGTCACACACAGGCAGCATGCACACCCCCCATCGCCTGGACACCAACAGCACTTCCCTCACTTCTTCTCTCTGTCCCCTCTCCCTCTCACTCTCTCCATTCTTTTCCCATTTTCCTTAATCTTGCTCTGTCTTTCCTAGCCCTCTTTAGTAGGGTAACTCCTTTTTATTTTGTATTTTGTTACCAATAAACAGTTCTCTGATACAATGTTTGCCTTGTTTGGCTTAATGTGACCCTCCATTTTCAAAAGAACTCCTCGCAGTTCCCCACAGTGGAACGCAACACTGCCCCAAACATCCATCCCATGCCATCCCAATTTGACCACTCAAGCTGGAAGCTCAACCATCCACCTTCCCCCAAGCAGGGTCAGAAAACTTCACATGGCCAAAGCTATGCCATTCAGACCTGAACTACCCCCAGCAGAGCCACCTTCTTCCTTAATGTCAGGTGGGATGAGAACAAGTTTAATTCACACACCATCAGCAGGTGCTGGCAGCGAGATGAGATACACACATATGAGCCGTATAGAACAAGGCAAAAGTGGATGAGGTGAGCCCAAACCCACCCAGCTGTCTTCCCACTTATCCTAAAAGGAGGAACTCAGCACCTCATATCAAAAAATCCTGGCAGCAACACCATCATGCTGGTCACTGCAAAGCCCACAAGCAAAGCCTAGTGAGCACTGCGGACACTGCACCACTCACAGCCACCACAAGCCATCTTGGTGTGATGGCAGACTACTTCTTTCCTTGTTGGCAAGGGATTTTATATCAGACATGCAGACCTCTTCCTTCAATGCAAAAAATATTTACTTCAGTCAGATTAGCCAGAAAGCTAATTAAAACATTAATTTCTATTGCAGAAAAGTGTAAATCTGAGCAAATTATCAGGGAGCTGATGTCATTAGAGGGTGAGGAAGCTGGAAGATGAATGCTATTTCAGCCCTGCACTCCGCCACCTCATGCTGGGACCACACGTGCTCTGCTCTGGATTTGAAACCCATGTTTCGCATTACACATGGGGATAACACATAGCAAAACAGGACTTGGGATCTTCATTTTCAACTTCCATTCAGGGAACTTGAAGCCCTCAGCCTACACTGTTGCATTGTGCTTCCTATCTTGCCAAAAGAGGACAAATTATAACAAATACACAAAATAATCACCACTAGAAAGCTCGCAAGAAAAATTTCCCAAACAGCTCTCAGCACTTCTCCACATCAGCTTCATCCTGTAAAATGCCGGAGGTACATTTTATAAGGACCTTACTTGCATTAATTTTTGGTGAAGAAGGACTAAATTGAACATACCTTAAATTCTCTTCAAGTGCAAACAAGGTATCCTTAAAGTCTAAAAATACTGTTTTATTACACTACCCTTGTATACACCATTTTAACTAAAGGACTCTGATTAATAACTATTTCTATGTTCTGGTGGGTGACTGTCACATCCCATTACAGAACAGTTCCCAAAAGGCTTCACTGTTGCAGCTCACAGTTGTAATCTCACAGCTTTCTACACACTGCCACTGACTGTTGTACCTCCACACACTATGGATATTATACCTGTACTCTGGCTGGGTAGAAGAAGGGATAAAGCAAGGAGGCTGCTTCACTACTTTTAAAATAGGCTGAGTTGTTGAGATGGGCAAGTACACCAAAAGTAGACAACTCTTGAATCTGCTTTGAAATGGAAACTTTAGGCAAAAAGATACACTGAATCTGTGTCATCTCTTGCCTGTAACTCAGATGTGACTCCCACCTTAGTGCACATTACATCCAAGTGTCAACTTATTTGACCAATTTAATGGCTATCTCAACACATCCCAAGTTGATTTTTGCCTTGCTCTGATGTTGCAGAGTGGCAAGATGGACATATTAAAAAGACAATCCTTGCTACTACAAAATGACCACTGCTGGCAGAATTAAATACATCAAATTACAGCAGCCAGAGACTAATTTGGTTGGGAGAGATTTGCTGCAAACAAGAGTGGCTCCCATATCACATCCCTTGCAGCACTTCCAATAATTTCTTTTATGCAGGTTTTCATTTCCAAATGGTGGCTCTTCACTCACAGCTGCTAATTCCACAGATGCTTCCCGGTGACCAGGCCTTTCCTCGGTGAAACCTGAAGGACTTCTTTAGTCTCTTGTCAGTCTTGCAGCTCCTAACATGGCAAGTGTGTGGAGGAGCTCTGCCATGTACTGTCCCTGGTCACAGGTGTACATCATGGCAGTTGCTGCCAGTCACCTTGAACCATCTGATGTACCAGGATGAGGCACAAGAGTCACCTCTTGCGCTCACCTAGATCAAGCTGTGTCCTAGCCAACTCCAATGGCCCAACCTTCCTGAAGAGCTAAGTACCATGGCTGCGAGGCAGGGGATCAAGAGCAGGATGGGCCCTCAAGCTCTGACAGTCTCCCCAGACTGACTGTCAGAAGGAATCTGAAATGAGAACAGGACCTTGTTGCCTGCTCCAAAGACCTTTCAGCATAATAATAAGCATAATAAATGAAACAGTATTTACTCCAAGCAACCAAACAGGAGAAGGTTTTCCACAGCTTTACCAAATTCTCTACACATTAAATAGGGCCAGGTGGCCAGACACTGAGGTTTCCTTCCAGAAGAGAAGCAGAGCTACTGTCCTTCTGTCCAAGCCTCACTCAGTCCTCTGCAGCTGTGGTTTGATGCTGAAAAAGCTGGGCCAGGGGAGGCCTGGAGCAGCAATGCAGATTATTTCCTGTCTGGAAATGGGAACATTTATTTGCCTGGGATATTTGGGACAGAGATATAAGCACAAGTTCATGGCACATGAACTGAGCACTTCCACGAAGCATATGGCTCTATCAACACACTGCAAAAACTGTCCATTCATCCCCACTAACAGAAGCAGAGCCATGTGGATGGGCACAGACCTCAATCTGTCTCAGACACCTGAAAAAACAGTGCTCCCACAGTTCAGAAATCCCTCCCAAAAATACACAAAATTCTCATACTCCACCAAAACGTACTTTTCCCAAGATATGACTTTGTAAGAGAAAGCTTTCTCTCAGCCCTATGCCCTTGAAACCATCCTCAATCTTCCTGCCTCTCCCTTTCCATAGCATCTCTTAGCCTCCTCCTAAGTGCCTCTTCTCTCACCTGTATGGGCTCATATGCCTTCCTTCATCAGTTGCTGCTTCATGGCTTTCCTTAAAACAACCCTTTTCCCTAACGAAACATCACATAATTATCTTGAAATTAACATGGTGTGAGTATTTTCCAGCCCCTGATAGAACAGTAGTGTTTCTCTTAGGCACTAATGCCTAGCACTCAATACTTTGAGGCATGTGGCCTGGCTTTGTCTATTATTATTGCAAAGAATAAGATTTTTTTGTCACCTCCAGTCTCCATCTCAGAGATTGTGACTGCTCTGCACTGTTGCACTGCTAATGGAAGCTCTGTGAGGAACGGAGAAATGATCCTTGAATATCCTGCCTTGCCAGATTTCTCTTTCAGGGAGTGTTTCCTGTTACTGAAGTTTTACCATGGAAAAATTGGTGTGCAGCATTACCAACCTCAACAATCTTATCTTTCTTTCTTCAGCTCATCACCAGAGTGGCTTAAAAATGACAGCTTTTCGGAAACTGCTTATGTTGGAGCCTTCTTATATAACTTGGGTCATGTTTCCAGGCTGTCTTCCACAAACATAGGGACTAGAAATCTGCTTTTGCTTTCCTAATGAAAATTAAGATTTGCATTTACTAATCCACATTTACTTAATAACCTGCTACTCTTAGGAAAAAAACAAAACATCTATTTCATACCAAACTTTTTTTTCTTCTTCTTAAAATGACTATTTCCATCTCAAGGTATATATGGCAGCTAAAACTCAGTTTTCTTCCTCTCAGTTTTCTGCATGTGCATCCCATTAAAAGACACGAGGAAGATACAAACTGTGCTTGCAAAAACCTCCAAGTCAGCAGCGAGGTGCAACTGAATCCCAGTTAAGGTCTGCCCCTGTGGAAGACTCCAAAACACACAAACATCGGTGTATAAATGCAGTCAGCAGCAAAGGATTTCCAGGCAGAACCTTTTATGGACTCTGAGAGGGGTGTTTTAGGCAGACACCCCAATATTGAGGTCATACTGTGCATGCCCCGGCAGCCCAAAGAACATGACTGAAGAGGACCTGCTTTACATGTGCCCATTTTTCTATTCTTGGAAGCACTCTGCATTGCATTAGTAACATTTAGCTCTCTGGCCTAGCCAGGAGACACTCCAAGCATCCAGACCTTCTTATGTGATAGGATCCGAAAAGCTATATTTGTTTGTAAGCTATGAATTGATTGCAGCAGTATGCTGAGTGCACAGCGCAGAGTTTCACTGCTAGATATTTATCAGTAGAAGCACAGAGCATGTTTATTTTCCATGAACTGGAAAATAACTCAAATTGATTCCATCCTGGGGATTTAACTCCTCCTTATAGCTAATAGCATATAGCAACTCTGCCAGGCTGTCTCTATATGAAGAGAGCAGATCCCAGTCTCCAGTTTCCACTGAGCAGCTTATCCCATTTGAACTCTTCTGAGAGTGACAAGATTTATACAGCAATACTATTTTCTTAACAGATCATCCCGCTGGATTCACAGCAGTATCTACACCCCTTTATGCCATTTGCTAATATGGCAAAGCTAACACGTCATGGAAAAGATCACTGGATTATTTTCTGGTTTGTGCACACATGTATCGAATGATCAGCCATGCTGGCCTCATCACTGCTGGTGGGAGCCAAGAGAAGGCTCTCCAGCATTTGGAGCAGCTCATGGACATCACAGGGCTGGTGGTGAGGCATGTTGAGTAGTACTGAACTCCACAATGCTAATGGAGGTGGATGGTTCTCCACTGCAGTTGCAGCTCATCTTCCAAGGAAGCTCTCGGTGTGATAAAACAGAAGGATTAGCTGTACACAGCACTGAGCTTCAATGGGATTTAAGTTCACAAAATACTGCACAGCTTCCAGGTGGTCAAGCCCGTCTGGGAGCATGCTGAAGATGCTTAGGATACAGAAGAAGCCACACATTGCCACACAGCATTCAGATGCTCACGTCCGATGGTCACACGCACATCAGTGCATGCAAGGAAATGAGCAGCACTATGGCCAGTCATTATGGAAGCCTACTATGTATTGGGAATGGATGCTTTCATAGCAATAGAAGTCGTAAAATCTTTGTCACTTCAATCCTTTGTAAAAAGCATGGCCCAGTTCTGCTCCTTCTGCTGAGCACTGACAACTAGTGCGCAGAGCTCGCTCTGGGCTTTTCCCAGCCAAGAGAAGAATCTGGCTTCTCTAAAAAGTATGCATCCCTACAGATTATCTCTGCAAGCAACACTTCACAATTTCAGATAAATATTTATCAAAAACAAGCTAAGTTGTGTTACCATTAATTCCCACTGCTTGGTTCTGGTGCTCAGAGAGAAAAAGCCCTACCCTAAACAATCCAGTCCGCAGCTTAAACAAGAGTATGTGATGAATTAGCTGAGTAAAACCAAGCCACAAGCATGGTAACAATTAAGAGCAAAGTATTCACCTCCACTCCACCATGTATACGTGTGTGTGCATGTATATATGCATATATATATCTCTGCATCTTCCAAACAGATAAGCACAGTACTCACTCTGAGTGGCATAAAGGCCCTCTGTTGCCTTATCCTCGTGCCCATCGAAGTCTCTGCTGGCCAGCTGCCTATTGGCTGTCTCCAGTCGTTCTGCAAAAAACAGGAAATACTTCAAGTATAAATATATGTATATAAAATTGTAGGCCAACCAAGAAAATAAGACCTATGCCAGCAGAGCAGTATAAATAGACTCTCTGAAGGAGAGGCTGACACATACATAAAAGATGAGGTCTTTGACCTCTTCCATGAAGCAGTGTTATTCAGATTCACAGAAACTGGGAGGAAAGCCTGTGCCATTCACAGCTGACATGCCCAGGCAGTCATCTCTCACACTATTCGAAACGCACAAGGCATCTGTAATCTGAATTACCCAGCTTTGCAAGGGGGTGGCCGCTTTTCCTGCCCTGGTGCAGCAATACATTATGGGGAAAGGCAGCCCCCAGCCCAGTGACACCAGTCCTTGGGGATGTCCTGGGAAAGAAGGCATTTTCTGCAGCCAAGGACAGCTTCCTCTGGGAGGGTCCTGCCTTCAGAAACTTCCCCCCTTCAAGAAGACCATGTGACCCACCTTGCACCATGGCAAAAAACGTAAGTCAGCTTGCAGAAGGCACCTCACTGCATGCGCAGTGAGTACCAAAGTACCCCCCCATGAGGAACCTGAATGGGCAATAGCTACCCACCATACCCTCCATTTCCTTTCTCAAAAGGATACACCCTCAATTTTAAGTTTCTAAGAAATATATACCTTTTGATACTTGCTACTGGTCTATGAAGCCACTGACCTTGGAGATTTATGGGTAACACAGTATTGTTCTACACCACAATTTGCTCTTCGGCTCATTACAAGTGGACAGGACACTGTGACTGGTGGCCTTACTGTCAAATCCATGTTTTCAAGTGCTGAACACAAAGGCACCATCTGGAGCTGATTCCTACACTTTGCCAGAAGGGTTTTTTGCCACCAGGGGGGTGACAGCTGTTTTGTCTTATGCCAATGATCAGGGTCTTATTTCTCACGACATGTATCTAAACATTGTGTGAAGCCACTCCTCTAAAGCCTGCTGCTCTGGAGCTTGTAAGTGAAACACCATGTCAACCAGAGGGGAAAAAAAACCCACAAGCAACTGTAACGTACCACGGAGATCCCTGTTGAAGTCATGAAGTCTCCTGATTTCTCCTTCGAGTTTGTTTCTCATTGCTTTGTCCAGAGACTCTCTCTTAGTGGTGGTCTTGACCAAACCCTCGTAAGCTTCTGAAATCCTCTGAATCTCTATTTCAAACTGAAAGGAGAGAAAGCTCCTGTTCAAGCCCTGCAGGAATGTGCCCCATCCCAGTGTTTGCCCAGCACATTCTAATAAGACACAAAGGGCCAAGGCAATGCTCATGTCCGGTGTCATGCCAGCCACCAACTCTGCAATGACCAATCTCCCTGGCAGAGGATGGCATGAAGCCCCAGCAATGCTGGCAGCTCCTGCAGTGGGGACCCCTGTAAACACCCTGTGGAGCAGCTTACCATGTCACAAAATCCCATGACACCCCATTGGCAGCTCCCAAAAAAGCCTGAGGTGGGCTAGACTTGATGGAACTGCTTGGTTGCCTTTGGTCTATGACCATGGTGACTGCTTTAATGCCATCCAAGAGAAGAAAAAACAGGAAATGGTATACTTGTGTGGGCTGTATTCTCTCCTAGAAAGGGTGCAGGAGGCAACAGTTATTATTCAACAGATCTGTCATGGTTTGATGCAAACCTGATCCAAAACTTATCTCTGAGCTCTGAATGCAAGTAAAAGTATTTCAGGCTCAGTTCTTGCCTCATGTTGCTTTTAAACTATTGAGATCCACTGCTTTCCATCCTTGACTGAAGACTGCTTTATACAAGAGAAACTCTGTAACAGACAGAACCAACTGTTTTGGGTTTTCAGTCTTCTTAACTTCATCTCCTTGAAATCTGACAAACTGCAGGCAGGGTATGCAGAGGAATCCCTTAGTGGTGAACTCACATCTTAAGACCTGAGCCCAAAAGACTGACACAAGTGTAGTCCTGAGTACAGTTTTGCTGTTCAGCTCAATCCATCCAACTCTTTTAATAAGAAAATGTCATGTTAAGTGACACAAGCTTTGGTAAAATCATTGCTGCAGAGGTGATAAACACTGATGGGGGAATCTGTTCCTGCATGCCTGGCCCTTGCGTTTGTAGAGAAAGGCTTGATAATGTGCACAGGCTGGAAAACCTAAAGACATATATAGCCTCCCACATACCTTTCTAAATTTGGAGCTTTTTTGGCCTCTTGAGTCATGGATGGGACAGATCCAGATTATTTTTGAAGCCAGGGTGCAAGCTCACCTCCACTTGCTATAGAGTTAGGTCCCTCTCAGTAAGCTTCAGGCATGATTTTCCAGCTGCAGCACTTGCAGAATGAAAGCTTCAGGGACACTGAAGCTGTCACCTCACCGTCTGTAGGAACCTGCAGCCAGGCTCCAGCAGCCTGGACCTGCACTTCCCACAATGCTGGAGACACTCTGTCAAGATACAGCCCATGGGCAGGCAGCACCTCCAAACCATGCACCAAGGAAAGCCTGGCAGAGCCATGATGGGGAAACCTGATTACCCTTCCCTAGTTTCTGCTTCCAGCTTGTTCACAAGCACAAAAGCTGAAGCAAGTGGGGAGGTTCAGAGTAGACATGACAAAGCGTTTCTTTACTGAGTGGGTAGTCAAATCCTGGAACAGGTTTCCTAGAAAGGTGGTTCATGCCCCAAGCCTGTCAGTCCTTTAGAGGCATTTGAACAATGCCCTTAGCAAGGTGCTTTAATTTGGTTCACTCTGCATTGTTCAGGGAGTTGGTAAGCCACTATCTGCAGGAGAAGATGCTTTCTCCAGAGAGCTCCTACCACAGCAAAGCAGATTTGCCAGCACAGAAGTGGGTTTCCACAGCCTGGCCCAATGCTGCTGGTTACCACAAGGACTCTGCCTGGCTCTCTGTATGCCATTATTTCCCAAATCACATCACCACACAGACTGCAGCCCTGGAGGCAAAAACTTGCTGTAGGAAGTGCTCCATCAGCACTGAACAAAATTAAAGGAGAGCAGAAGAACAGCCACAAATTGTGTTGGCGTTTCTCAATAGCTCTGGGATTTCCTTCTCCTTCTTCCATGGAGGAGAAAAAAACCCAATCCAGTCTTTTCTCTGCCTGGTAGCTCCTGGAGCCAGCCCACTCAAACAACCCACACATGTGGCATGGGGAAGAACCAACCCAGCCTAGCAATTAAACTTCAGCAAGGTAACACTGCTCAGAAAAAGGAAAATCATGCAAAAAGCTCAAAATTAAATGCACACAATTCCTCCTCCAACTTTTTTTAGGTAAGAAAACGAGGCAGCTTATCAAACAGCACAGGGATTCATCACTACCTTGTACCTCTCTACAAAAAAGTCTGTTCACACACAACTGAGAATATGACAACCTTCAGAGCCGATCTCTTTGTACAAATGCCAAGGGAGTCCTACAAGTCAGGCTGATTTTCTCTAACTTCTTCTCCTATTCTGTAATGAATAAAAGTGATGAGAAGGTAGTGCTACCTAGAATAAAATTGCTACTCACAAACAAGGAGTACTCCTTCCTGACCTCTCCACTTGCAACAAGACGGAAGAATTTTCACATCTAAAGTACATAATTTAACTCAATCACATTTTCAGAGGTGATGTTCAGCTGAAACTGTGTGAACAGAGGAAGACCTGCCCTGACCTTGTGTTTAAACACAGCAAAAACAGCATGGGAGGGATACCATGTGTTAGAGATTTGGTTTCCTGAAGAAAGAATGCACTTGAGTATGTGTTTCACTTTAATACCCCACTTACATTCCCCCAAAGTCAATGGGACTCAAGTCCACACTTTACTGACTGAAGAGAGACTTCAGCCCATGCTTGAATACCTTTCTGTTGGTGTCTGATGCAATCGACTTGCAGGGCATCCAAGATAAAGAGAGAACCATTTCCAAGAGTGAACGAAAACTGGAATATTTATAGGGCATTACTTAAATACCTTTTAGTGAACAATGCAGCTTTTGTAAAATTAATAGCTGGAATATTTCTTTTTGCCCACAATGGCCACAGAGAAGTCAGTAATAAAGTTTTTGCAGATTTCTTCACGAATAGTTGACGTTGCTGCGAAGATTTTTTAACTAAGTTTAGGAAATTGTGTGAATAAACTCAACTCATCTTGTTGCAGAGAAGGAGGCAGAAAAGACAGCAGCTACAAAACATCTTGTCTTTTTTCTAAGCTGTTTGAACAGATTGTCACAAATTTTTCCCAAAGGCTGGGACATGGTCTCTCAGAGCTGCTTCTTCTCCAGGGTGAAAGGTGTCTCCAAGAACATCCTGATCCACACAGTATAGGAAAAAAATGAGCTCCTATATAGACTCCGAAATTCAGAGAGAAAAGACCTGCAGTCTAAGCTAATTTGTTTATAAGTGGTGGGGAGACATCAATGAAATAGTAGTGCAGGGTCCTAAATAAGTTATTTGATCCGAGCCCTTGGGACCCAAAGCCAGCAGATCTAGGAGGCATCTCTGCTTTGCCTTCAGTGAGCCTCAGTTTTAAGCAACTTCTACTTTGTTTCATCATCTGGCACCAGGCAGTGTGCAAGACATCACCCTTCTCCGCTGAAAAAACCTGCATGCTTACAAAAAAGAGGATGCAGGATCTCTTAGAAAAATGGGGTTTGAGCAAAATCTTTTCTAAATGGTTCTTTCAGATAAGTTGGCAGTGCTTTTAGAACCAACATGTTCACATGGATGTCTAACATCAGTTCTTGGAAACTCAAAGAGCAGCCACCGAAAGCCTCTAAGACAACCCAGTTAATCCATTTCCATACAATGGACAACACCATTGGTGGCTGTTACACTTCCAAAGAGTGTGGAGCACCACATAAGCTTATTGTGGTGGACAAGATGTGCTTAGGACAGATGTGGATGTGCTCTTCATATGGTTCTCACCTACACCTCTAACCCCTGTGCACACGGTGCAGGACCCAGCTCCACCAGGAACATACCTCCCTCTCTCCCATGGGAGACTTCTAGGGAAACCTCCAGTGAGGCCAGCATGGAAGGATGGAAGGGGAAAATATCCAGTTGAGGCATATCTGATGGGCTGCCCTGTTTTGCCCTAAAGCTAGTGGAACCCACAAGGCACAGGATTACCCTTCTGGGAGACCACCACGGAGAGGCACTGGTTTGAGATGGTCACTGGTGCCTCCCCATTGCAGTGACACAACTATGAGTAACAGCTGCTCAAAGGCAGAAGCACCAAGATGGGTTACCCTGGCCAGGCCCCATCCCAGTCTCTACACCTACCTTCTGCAGCTTGTCTGCCTTCTCATAGTACCCCTCCAGCTCCTGCCGCAGCACGTGGTTCTCCTCGGAGAGCATCTCTACCATCTGCTGTGCCCGCTCCACGATGGCAAAGGCGTCGGGCGTCAGCTGCTGGCCCGGCAGCGTTGGGGTCTGGGCAGCCGCAGGGGCCAGCAGCGGGGGCAAGGAGCCTGGGAGCAGAGGGCCGGCAGTGGCCTGCGAGGACATGGGGCTGTGCTGCTGGGCCGGCGGCGGCGGCGGGAAGGGCGGCTGGCATTGTCGGCTGTGGGAAAGCACACATGGGGAAGCGTTAGAGCTGCATGCCCTTGAAATGCTCACAGGAGCTTCCACCTAATGACTGCATGGTTTATTAAAAGTGCTGTAACTGGACAGTCACGACTCCTAAATACCAACAATCGCAGCAGAGACTGGCTAAACTGTCTCCTCACCTGCCCTTGACAGTGACATACATATCTGGCATGAGCAGATAAAGGAAGCACTGACTTAAAACCAGCATTTTTGCCAAGGTGTGCAGCTAATACTTCAGTGGCAGCCAGCCTCTCCCTGCCTCCCCTTCCCACAAACCTCACGACTGAGAAGAATAAACTGGCACGCTTGAAGAAAATACAAAGGATGCATTACTCACCCTTCAAACACCGCTCCCTTACCAGAGCAAGACCAGCAGATCAGCCGAGTTGGGAGGCAAGAGGAAGTGATGTGAACAAAGCAGCATCCCTGAGTGGCTTTAGCAAGTGGAAGAGGGAAGGGCTGCTGCGGAACTGCTGGAGGCACAGCCCCGTTCAATCACAGTGAGCCACGAAAGCCATCTTCCAGCAGGAGACCTCATTGTGTCACTCCCCGATTAAGGGCATCCATCACTCACCAGACTCATATCAGGAAAGAATAAGAAGTGAGCTGGTGGTGGATCTGCTTGTGAGCTAGGTTTGCTGCCAGCAGGCAGCTCTTTAATACACCTGAATCATAATTTGCACTGGCTGGAAGATAATCCAAGAGGATATCTCAGCAGTGAGGGTAACCCTGCAGCTGGCAGCCAGGTGGGATCAGAGACCCTCGCCTGACCCATCTCCATCCCTCCATCCACTGCAGAGGCAGCCTCAAAGCCTGGTCCAGGACAAGCAGCCCCATGCAAAATTTCACTGTACACAGGCTGAGTCACTCCTCAGCCCTGATGCCAAAGCTCTGTTTAAGATGCTCAACCCAGACCGTGTGGTAACACACTGTCAGGGCCCAGTTTGGCTGGAAAATAAGTTGGCAAACCTGGAGTTTGCAATCAGGCACCCTCTGGAATTTGTATTTTAACTTAACCACAAGCTATTAGGCTTGCTGTTGATATCATTACTTCTATTTCTGTACCCTACACAAGGCTCAAGACATAATAAACAGACATATTTAACCCACTGGGCCTCAAAGACCCATGAATACTATTTCTTAGACAATTTTGTGCTATATAAATAGATAGTAATTATGGTTATTGGTATCTTCCACACCTACACAGCTTCTCAAAACAGGGTTTTCAAAAACCCTCAGTGTTGGCCTAATTCTACTGACAATAACCCACCACTTCCTTCAACTGCAGCAGAACAAAGCTGAAAAGTGAAGGCAATTTAAAAATCCTGCCCTAGAAAATGAACAGCAGTGCACTAACAAACTTGTCCCTGCCAAACCACACAACAGCAAAGAAAGCCAGCAATTCAGCCTTAATCTTCTGCTCAAGCTAGAGTGAAAGCAAATCGGGCTCTCCGGGCCCCCAGACACAGCACACACACAGTCCCACACTCCCATCCAACCTTTGCCCAGTGCATCCACTCTGGCACAGAAAGGTACTGAAATGGAGGAAACACCAAATACAAGCACGTTGCTAACCTGGCCAGAAGTACAGACCAGTGTCCCTGGGAAGATGATCCCAGAAGAGCTTCATTCAGCCAGCAGAGAGGAAAGCGGCGCTAAGCTCAGTCTGGCCTTAGACATGCTCTAAGGCTGTGTCTCTCTTGTGAATTAAGCATCCATGAAGCAGCTCATGAGCACAGGAGAGGGGCCATTCCCCCAGGGCAGCTCACAGGGCCAGAAGGGTTTGTTCTCAGTCCCAGGCATGTTAGTTCTCTGGCAGAGGTGCAGGCTAATAATGAAGGTGCTAAATGTCTACTGAAAGAGGATAAAACGTTCCAGAAGACAGGAAGTCAGCGAGGTGCTGTACGACACTTCACAACAAAACACACAGGAATTCACAGAATGGCTTGGTTTGGAAGTGATCTTTAAAAACCATCTAGTCCAAATACCCTCCTACAGGACACCTTCCCCTAGCTGAGGCTTCTAAGGGCTCCAACCAACCGGGCCTTGAACACTTCCCATGCAGCACAGAACTTTTCTGGGAAACCTTCTCCAGTGCCTCGCCACCCTCAGCATAAAAAATTTCTTCCTTATATCTAAACCTATCGTCTTCCAGTTCAAAGCTATTCCCTTTTATCCCATCTCTACAGGCCTTGGTAGAACATCCCTCTCCAACTTTCTTCTAAGCCCTCTTTAAGTACTGGAATGCTACAATTTGATTTCTCTGGAGCCTTCTCTGGGCTGAACAGCCCCAACTCTCAGTCTGTCTTCAAAAGAGAGGTGCTTCAGCAATCTGAACATGGGCATAGCTCTCACACCATCCCTACACTCCCCTTTACTTCTGGTGCTTCAGTGTGCAAACCTGACAAGGGACCTGATGCCTGTCATGGGACTTGAATATTATTTTGCTCGAAAATCTGAAAAATAAATAACATCCTGAGTGAGGGATGTCACTCACAGTGCAAAAGATGCTCCACAAGTGAATGTGAACTCAGTCAAGCATGTGACATCTCAACACTGCTGACAGCCAGTCTGCGCTCACGTTTACCACAGCAATGAATTCAGCTAATGTGAGCTTGTTTGTCTTTACCAAAAGAAAAGGCACAACTGGTTTTATGCAAGTAAAAGCCCAACTGTCTGGATACAGTTACAGCCCTACAAAGACACTTAGTAGAAAGTACAAGACTTGAAAGATTTGATGCAGGTACAGATTTTCTCACTTTTTTATGGGAATAGCATAGAGCAATAGAATTAAATTGATCTCTGAATCCAAACCAGAGGAGATACAGCAATCTTTCTTTTTCATTATGAAGCACAGCAATCTTTGTCCATAGATTCACCCCTTAGACCCTTGCATGAACTTTTGACACTGTACTTTTGGGAAATCTTACCCTTTCATCAATTTAATCTCTTCTCCTCACTTTAGTCTGTCCAGCTTTACACTACAGAGGAAAGAAAGACCACAGAGATCTCTATTTTCTTGAACTGCAAATGACTTCTTGAGCTGCTAAAGATTTACGCCCTATAGCAGCAGCCAGCCACCAGAGTCTCAGCAGCCATGGCCACAGAAGAGATTCTCCAGTTTTTTCCAGCTTGGAAACTGAACAGATACAATTGACTTTATACCTCTTGATGCACGGATTCAAGAAATTCAACAAAATTAATGTTTCTGACTTTCTTTTTACTTGTTTAATCTGTCCCAATTTAGTGCTGACTTAGCCAACTGCAAAATCTCTGAGTATATATGCAATAAAATAAACACAGTAATTCATATTAACAAATCAATATTTGCAAATATAGGAATGTTATAACATCAGCTTAGTTCCTATGCAAATTCTCATGTAAGCTCCAAAGAAACGCAGCAATTTGGATTATCCTGAGGTCCTTTGGGCTTAGTAAAGAATGACATTCTCACAATGCTTCTACTGTATTTTAAATGTTGATCTTACTCTGCATTAGAGCAGGTTAAAATCTTTCAGCCAAACATACTCTCATTGAAAATCATCCTTCTTAAAAGCATACAACTGTGGAACATTGAGTTTTGGCTATCTCTGAAACATTTCAACTGCATTTCTATTAAAAACATTTTTTTTGTTAACATTATTGTAGAAGTAGGGTCCCCATAAGCTTCTGCAATGTATTCTAAAGAAGGAAAAAAAGAAAAAAAATTAAGTAAGCCAGCTTTTTGAATAAGGAGAACCAGCAGGCAGTGAGGCTTTCAAGGGCTACTGTGCTGGGGTCACCGAGCACTCTCCTTCTTTTCACAGATGTGTAGCTTGTGATACATATATAATAGCTTATTATCTACAGCTTGCAATACAGTGTCTTCAGCAAAATACTTGACCATGGACCTCACTTTCATAAGAAATCCCTCAAGATTTTGGGGCTGCCCAAGCCCCCAAATTTAGGCACGGTCTAAATACTCCTCTTATACTGGACCACCTGGGAGCAAGAATTACCAAGACAGAGAAATCTGGCAACAGTCTGTAGCTTTATGTAGGAATAAGAAACCTGGAAAGGAAAATTAATGATAAAGTCTACTTGCTGTTGACGACCAGGAAATCATAAATACCGAAGAGCTGTTCTTAGATAAAGCAGCGCAGTATTAGTAACAAAATGAAAATGCTGGTAAACGTTCTGGAAAGGAAATTCTACCTCTGCCTTGCTACAGGTACAGTGAAGCTCTCCTCTGTCTAGGGGTAGAAAGAGGCCAGTGGAGGAAGGACTTTGTTTCCCACACACCATGGCATTTACATTCATAATTAAAATGCCCTCCTCTAACCTATTTAGCTCATCTTTCTCTGAATGCTCTGCCTTCCTTAGCCTCTAGGGCAGACCGGCCTATTTTGTCTTTTAAAGACTCTCCCAAGGAACTTTATCTCACAACTTCATGCATCTACTGTGGATGCTCTGGCTGAGTCAGCAATGAGAATAAGGCGTTTCTGGGGTGCAGTTCTTTGAAGTTGCCTTAGGCTTTTACCTTACAATGAGAGTAAAAAAGTGTGTGAAATGTGCTTATTCCTGTCCATTGACTGGGAGCCTTCAGTCTGGATACTAACCTCAGACCCAGGTGTCTACCTGATTTCATTATGATTTCTGCCATCACAAAGCAGACTTCAAAGACTTCTGTCTCACTGTGAATAACATGGAGGAAACAGTATTATGACCATGCAGGAAAAAAACAGGATCCTCGCAAAGTCAGCAAGCCCAGTCTGACGGTCATGGTGGAAGGAAACACAACTATATATCTATTGCTAAATGGTAATACAGAAAGAAATGGGAGAACATTTGCCATAGCCCAGACCCATGGCCCTCATGGTATTTTCTGTCTTATGGAACCAGCAATAGTTGCAGCACATTGTAGACACAAGTGTTTGTTTCAAAAAACATTTTGCAGATTTGGACTCACATCTCTTGAATTCACTATTGTGTTGGTGACATCTGTTAGTTCTGAAAAGACTTAGCCCAGCTTCTTTGGCACAATTACATAAAGATTTTGCAGGGCAAAATTATAATCTAAAAAGACATAGGCTGTATCAAACATATCCTCAGTAGTTAAGAGAGGGACAGGATATTGTATTTCCTCATGGTGATCCACACAGGTTCTCAGCATAAGGAAAAGGGGCCTTCCTCAACCTCTGCACTTCTAGAGGAACCAGCTGGGATCGTAATAGAGAAGGGTAAGGAGAAATGACATGGGCATCACCCAAGCTGTGGAAACAGCTTCATTTCTCTTTCATTTATTTTAATGGTAGGCCTATTACCTTACAGAAGGAAAGGATACGAAGCAAAGCTCCTCTGCAGGGCTGCCAGCATCCACGTCAGATGGAAGTGCAGCCTCCAACCTACGCTCTAGCTTGGGCTATCCTTGCACAGAAACGCCAAGACAAGTCAGCTTGGGTGTAACATCCTTCAGCTCATCCACACTGCCAGCAAACCCGCCTGCCTGGGCTGCCTCAGGAAAGAAAATGAGCTCCTTGTGTCCTGTCAGCAGCCACAGACGTGGTTGAATAGGTAAATATCAACAGGTTGTCTGAAAACAGCAGTAATATATGTGGGGGGAATAAATACACAAATAACCGGAGAAGCAGCAGACTATTCCGGCAGTTAATTATAGACTTCTACATCCTGGCAGGGTGGAACTTTATGAGGCACATAAAAAATGGGATGTATTTAAAAACAGGCCAGATTTATTCTCTTCATTGATTCTGCATGCTGTCTTTCAACATGCATAGATTAAATCAGAATGAAAAGGTGCTAGCATTATTGTCTTATGCATGTACCGCAAATTAATTCCCCTCAGTAAGCAGCAGAGTTTCCAGTTCAAGGCTTCATTTGCATTATACACGTTTTTTATTAATAGTTCAGAAAAATAAATCATTCTGAATAAAAGACACCAGGATCTGACAAGGGCCACTGGGATCAATGACGAGGATTCATTGCACCAAATGATCTGGATCATTGCTTAAGCAGGACATGGAGAAACAATACAGACTTGGGCTGGTCCAAGTTCATCCACCCAGGAATAAATACAGCTAGCTAGAGTAAATGGGAGGAAAATACTATCCTGGGCTGTGACATCCCTCACATGCCTGGCTAGATAACAAGCTGTATGGGGAGATCCCAGGGTGCCAGCTGCAAGTGTTAATGAGCTATATAAACAAGGAACACTGAGTCAAATCAGAGGCATTACTACATCTGATTAGCCTCTGGTCCAGCTGGTACTGAAAAAGTGTTCAGGTTAGCTTTCCACAGTGAGAGAAAGGGATTTTGACAATAGTGAAATAAGTACAGGGCTCTGGGCTCCATCTGTTAAACATATTAAAGGACTGATAGCACAGGGCTCCTCATGGTATCAGACAAAGACTTTGCAAAATCCTTCGTAACAAGAAAACACAGGCTGCAACTAAGATGGAGATCTGTGCCAGAGAGGGCAATTAGCTAGTGAAACGAGGCTGTAAAGGCTGTGATGGATTCTCCAAATGGAGACTGTTATAATCACCAGGACTGAATGTTTCATAAACTGAAATTAATTCACAGCATCATGCAAAAAACTAAATTAGATTAGTTCCAAGCCCTTTTACCTAACAAGCTGTGACTTTCTGAACCTGCACCTAAGGAAAGTTAGCAAAGACACCACTCAGGAATAGCTGCACATCTAGGAAAGGAAACGTTTCCTAAAGATTATTATACTTGGCCAACTTTAAGCATTCAGAAGTTGTGAGTCAGGGCCCCAAGCATCAAGCAACTGGCTTAAAAATACTGATATTTTAAAAGGAAAAAATACTGGTTCATTTTTATTTGCCTTCTGGTTGTTTTGTCTTTTAAGCTTCAAGGTTTAAGCTCTGCTCTGCAGTTGTGATGTCCATAAAACAGAAGTCACTAAATCTAATTTATATAAATGCTGAGACTACCGCAACATCATATGACTCTAGGAGTTCTTAACTACAACACAAATTATCTTGAAATTTACAATAAATTTCAATATTTCACCCAGATGATTATAAAAGCAATGTTTCCTTTAAAACCAGCCATGTGCAAAAGTCAAACCAAAAAAGGAAGTTAAGCAGCAGCTACAATTATTCCATTATCCTTCAACAGCTCCCTGCCAGCATTGGTCCATTTCCAGCCACATTTCCCTTGCCAAAGAAGGACTGGGGGGAAGTGGGGGATCAATGACCCTGTAGGTCTTTTCCATTCCTTGTATCCGTGAGTGTTTTTCCTAGATCAACGCACTCTGTGTTTTTCCTCTTTTCTGGAACGTGGTAGCCTTTTGCATGATCCCTATCCAGAGGATGTCAAGATGGATGGGCTGGGGAACTGATATGATCAAGACAGAGGGAAGGAGATGCTGGGGTGTATGAGATTCCCATCTGACCATGAGCAAAGGTCTGTTTCCATCAGCTTCTTTCCCAGACCCTCCTGATGAGATAGAAGCTGAAACTCCTCACCTCACTTGCTCCTCTAACAGAAAATCCAGCCTCTCCAAACCCTACCCCTACTGTTAACCTTATGAAACTAGGTAGTCCCCTATCTCAACCTCTTCTATCAAGGCCCTCCATCCCAGCCAGATGTCTGGCAGTGAGCCTCCTCAGAGCCCAGGTAAGGGGAGAAGCAGTGAGCAAGTGCAGAGCCACAGGAAGGTTTGTGTTTCGGAACATCCCAGTAGTGTAACACAGCCCACCCCAATCTGTTCCAGCAGTGTTCAGGGACTGTAGCCCAGACAAATCCTCTAGTAAAGACAGGGATGACATCCCTGAACAGGTAACCTTCCTTTATCCTCTCCAAAGACAGGAACACTTGGCAGAGAGACCACTTTGTGAAATTGCATTTTAACCAGCCCAGATGTGGGCAAGCCCATCCTGTCATGCAGCCCAAGATGCATGCAAGGATGCACTGGAGCACAGCTGCTGCAGATAGAGAAATGACAAGTGATGAATAAGCACACAGGGATTACAGTCACCTCCTAAATGCTTTTGTCAACCAAATCTTCCTGGGTGACAGGATAGATGACAGGGATACAGGGATACTGCAGACCATGGGACCAGTTATAAATTGGGATAAGCACAGGCAAATAAACTAAGTGAGTTTATTTCCCGGTTTTTAGTGACGCCAGTTCATACTGATTGAGAACAAGCCTAGGTAATGCCAGCAATGAATATTTTAGTGTGCCCAAGGAAAGTGAAAGGTTGACATTCCTGTGTTAAATATGGAGAAGCCTGAGGTGAGGATGAAGATCATCACTTTGCTGAGACCCAGAGGCTCACTCTGTGACATCTGAACACAGCCAAATGTTCCCCCATTCGCTGACAGGAAACCTCCCCAAAATACAGGCACCAAGTGAATGGAGCCAATAAGGCTGAAAATAACCATCTGCACATCAAGACCCAGAACTGCCTTAAATAAAGCACAAGAGACACCATACACCTTAGAGCAAACTTAGCTTTGGTGAAACAACCTCCAGCCATGCCAGCCTCCTAACCTAGATCTGTACAAGCTTGCTGGCATAGCCAGCAGGGATATATGTAGACTGAGAAGTATTAAGACCCTTGATGAGTTGCAAGAAGGATACCACTTAAGATTTTTTTAGTAAGTGTGCAAAACGTAGCAGCTCTGCTTTGTCACACTGCCAGTCCCCCGCGGCACCGCATTTCCCTCCCCCTGGTGTCCCTGTACTTGACAGGAGGGAGATTTCTCCAGCATCATGCAAAGAAAACAGCACGCAGGGGTAGCAGACATCCCCCCTGCAGTGTGATTTGGGGGTAAACTATGCTGCCTTGCCAGCAATGAGCAGTGACCACCATGACGAGCCAGTGGATTTCTCCCCACAGTTGCTGGGATGATCCAGCCTTTGCTGGGGACTGGCATAGAAACCTGCACTGAATCAAGCAGTTTCTCAGCATTAACCTTGCTGATCAGGCAACTGAGAAAAGCTCTGGAAGTGGCCCCACTGCCACTTCACCACTGCCATTCCCAATTTTCCACTCAACACCACTGCCATTCCCAGTTAGCTGAAGCAGTGCATGTAGCATCCAGCTTCACTCACTTGCACAGACTCAGAACACTCTGTGGCTATTGAATCAGCATTTTCCAAGAGTGATAAAAATACCCAAACCAGCTCTTTTTCTGTGGGGATGAATCTGCTTGGTGCAGGAGACAATTGTTAGCACCATGAACAACTGCAGGAAAGCATGGCCTCAGTTGCCCTCACATTCATACAGGTCTTTCTTTGCATAAATAGACATTTTTGCTGAGGTCTTAAAAATATCATCTTGCTCTGAAAAAACTGCATAAACTCCACACAATGGCCATACGTCTAACTGGAGAAAGACTCAGCACAGGCCCGCTGCTTGTCACAGTCACCTTGCAGCTGTCACTGAACCCACACTTTGAGTTTCCACCTGTCTTGACACAAAACCCATCCTTTCTGCAAACATGGAAAAGCAGAGCATTCCCTCCTGGATTTCATACCTTACACATTTTGGACAGAAAGAGCCAGGTCAGTTGCACCTGGCACCACCTTTTCTTTGTGCCTGTGCTGTGGTAAAATAACTGTGTCCAACTTAAGGTGATGCCAACAAAACCTTTGGGGATTCTGGGATCAATAAAGACCTAAGGAGGCAGCTTGCAACATGGAAACTGCTCACATTCACATCAAACAATTTCAGACTTCCAAACCCAGCAAAATAACTGCATGAGAGGTCAGACAGAGATGAGACAGAAATTCACTTGCATTTAGGTACAGCAAGGAAAAGAAGCCCTTAACACACCACCTCACCTCTGAAGGCAGGACCTGCACTGCTCGCAAGGATCAGCGCACAGCCAGCAAACACTGGATTATTTTTAATGCGCTTGGAATAAACCTGTGCTCACAGGGAGGCCTGGCACGAGGGGCCCAGTACCGTGAAAGCCCCATGTGAGCTCTGTGGGAAGATTTAAGTAGCACATAAGTGGCATATAAGCTTTATAGAGTCCTCAGGGAGAAGCAGGTGCCTCCACTAGCCAGGCCTGCCATCCTGGCCACAGGATGTTATGCTCCCACTGCAGGGTGTGATGTCCCCACCATGTGCCTGGAGCTACAGCTCACTGTGGCCATGCCTACACAAGACCCAAGCCCCACAAATGCCGGCTCCTTCAATGAGGGCAGGACCAGGTGGCCCTGCAGACCCACCCTCAATGGCCATTACCTGCTGACCCCATACTCTGGGGGTGGCTGGTAGCGGACGAGAGCCAGCTCCGCCCGGGCAGGCTGGGGGGTAGCATAGGTGGCCTTGAGGACATCTTGTGCCGGCTGCTCGCCGTAGAAGAGCCCATGCTCCTGTGGCTTGCTGGCTGGGGCTGCTGCCTTGCCTTTGTAGGGGTACTCGGGCGGCGGGCCCCGCGGGTCTGTGGCTTTGCCAGCTTGTGGGGCTGCCTTGAAACCCTTCCCACCTCCTGGGGCTGGAGGGTGCTGCTTGGCCCCGTTCCTCTCCAGCGAGAGCTGCATGATCCTCTCGCTCAGCGAACGGACATGGCCCTGCTTCAGCTCCTTCAGCGCCTCATCCTTATGCGCCTGCCCACTGTTGGCCCGGTTCACTGTTGGCCTCCCCTCCGTCCTGGACTTCTGGCTGGAGGAGCCATAAAAACCCGGTGTGGCGGTGGTGGCTGGTGCTGCAGGCTGGCCACGGAAAAACTGAGACTGGGCCTTGGCCTCCTCATACGTGGGGAGCTCCTCGGTGCTGTGCGGGGGCTGCGGGGCCCGGGGCTGCTTCTCCATGGCAGCACCGTCCCCCTGGTGCTCCTGCCCCTGTGGTTCCTGCCGCCCTGACGGCTGGACCATTGGCAGATCTTCGGGAGCAAGGTTTTCTGCGGAAGAGAGAGTGCTGGCAGTGCTGTTGGAGGGGCCGGCGCTGCCCGTCGCCTGGTGCTGTATGGCCAGCAGGTTCATGTTCTCGCTGGGGTTGCCATACCTCAGCCGCTCCTGGATCAGGCGCTGCAGGACGGTGCCGGCTGCCACCTCCTCTGCCCCTCGCATCTCCGCCTCTGGCACACGGCGGAAGCTGGGCGGGCGCAGGGTGCAGAGGGTCTCCTCGGCTGGGCAGGGAGAGAGAGGTGGCCATTAGCTCTGCTGTCCAGGAGGTCTAATTCCCCTTGCTCTTTCTTCCCTTTCTATATCCCAAAACTGTGACCCCGTGCCCAGGATGCACCCCATGGGCAGTGCCCTGTCAGGGTTCCCCCGGCAGCACAGGGGACATGGCTGGAAGCCAACAAAGGAGGCAGAGAACTGCTCCCTGTTCATCCCCCCATCCCTAAACCCTAATTCTGTTCACAGTGACCCCTAGGAACAGATTCCAGTCCCCTCTCTGGCCTTCCCCTCCACAATATTCCATGCATTCCATACCCACAGCTCTGAATCTTCCTCCAAGTCAACAAGGGACATTCCATGTCATAGGGAAATTTGGTATTTTCGGAAGAGGACAGGACAGGATAGGACAGGACAGAACAGAACGGGACAGGACAGGACAGGACAGAGACCTACAATGATTATCTCATCCCACTGCCTGACCAATTCAAGACACAGCAAAAGTTAAAGCATTTTATTAAGGGCATTGTCCAAATGCCTCTTTAAACACTGACAGGCTTGGGGCATTGACCACCTCTCTAGGAAGCCAGTTCCAGTGTTTGACCTCTCCCTGGAGATGGCTTGCACAACTTACAGAGGCAGCCTGCATGGCAATACCAGCTGCTGTATTTTCGATGGCCAAAGTCATAAATGCCATGACAAAATAAAATGTAAAATGTGTTACAGAAAAACTGTGACATGGAACTGAAAATAAAATGGTCCTAAAGGTCTGAGAATAAGCTGTGCTCTGGCATCTTCCTCTAAAACTGCAATTTCCCTTCTGGCTGATAACTCTATTTCTATGGGAGTCAATACTAACTGTTGTAATTTCACTGGCTCAACACAAGGAAGGCATTATGATCATAGATGTAATGCCAGCATTTAAAAAAAAAACATAGACAGATTAACTACACAACCCTAACATAGGTTACTGAAGCCATTCAGAGGCAGTGGCACCATCTTTGCACTGTATATGCAATGGTGCTTGCTTGGAGCTAAGCATCTAGAAGCATTTGGACAATGCTCTCAGGGACATGGTGTGATTCTTGGGGTGTCCTGTGTAGGGACTGTGCCAGGAGTTGGAATTGATGATCCCAATAGCTCCCTTTCAACTCAACATATTCTATGATATAACCATAGCTGAGAAGTTTGGAATCCCTCCCTCCTGGAGCCCTCCTTCCACATCCATCCCAAAAGTGATGTAAGATGTCTATCTGAACTGAGCCCAGAGGAATGAAAGACTCCAGTGCAGACAAAAGTGAGAAGAGTCTTCCAATGTCCCTAGGTAAGAAGCAGATGCTGTCTGCAGTTCAGTTTTTTGAGGTCATTCTTGGCAACTTTCTCTCTCCTGCTGTTTCCAGTTCTCAGAGAAGTTTGTCAGGACTTACATTTGTTTTTTGGCATTCAAAAGCAGTTTAAAAACAAACTTTCTCTTGAGGTCTGGTCATTTCCCTGAGGTTTCATCAGTTACTGCACATGCTGTGGGATAACTTATATACAACCCAGATGCCAGAGGGAAAGAAAAGCCTGTGACTCTTAACAATGAGAAGAGGTCACTTCCACTAACATTTCTGTGGCAAAGCCTTAAAGATGATTGTGGGACTCAAGAGGGAGGGAGGGTTCCCAGGCTGTTTCACTCCACGCAGTCGAGATACACCCTAGGAGATACACCTCTCCTGCTTTCCCTGAAACAATGTTATCTGCCTGCCAGCCTCACTCCCTGGGGTTTCAGCCTGGCCACCACCTCTTAGAGGGGCTGTCAACTCCTCGGGATGGTGTTTGAGCCAAGAAGGTGCACAGACACACATATCTCCATCTACCTGTCTGCTCAACAGCCAAGTATCCATCTGCTTTATATGTCCCTGCAGTTACAGCAACTCTTCCTGCTTTATCCATGTTATCACAGCACACAGAAGCCTCACCACAATGGACATTTTTGCAGACAAGGAATAATGTCTCCCTAACACACCAGAAAGCTTCCAGTCTAGGTTGTTAGACAACGCCTGAGAAAAGCCTGAGGAAAGAGATAAAGCCAACATCAAGCAGTCAAGGCAGTTCTTTATAATACATCAGGATTTCCACTTCTGTGATAGTCAGGTTATCATCCTTATATCTAGGAGATATACTTTAAATTGCCTATTATTGAAGTCCATAAAGGATTGACCACAGTGAGCTTTCCACAGTGTCTGTGGTCTTGCTCCATCAGTAAAAGAGCTGCGGAAATTGGTCCACCTGTACAGTGAAAAGCAATCGTGTCCTGAAGAACAAGTGGAAATGCTGCACCCTCCACAAGTACAGGTGGTCCACAAGCAATGGTGGGTCACAATACACAAGTCAAAGGTAACTTGAGAAGCTGGCCTTCAACTCTGTAAATATTATTCGTAAACTGTTTAAACTGCTCCATTTATGCTTTGGGAAAAACCTGGAAGTAAATGCAGTGGGTTCATACAGAAGTGTGGCCATGCACTTACCAGCTTTTTCTTTGGCACTGATCACTTCAGCGGTTAGCGGAGACACTTCATGCCTGCCAGCAAACAACTGGTGATCCTGGTAAAGAAAGCCAGTGTCTTCCAGTACCTGGACTGGGCTGGTAGGCTTGTAACAAACAGATGTGGAGCCTGGAAGAAAGACCAACAGAATGTCAGTAAAGAAACTGCATGAATGACAAAATATGAAGCCATGACTTATGATAGCAGTCCAAAAAAAATTTTCTTGAGCATGGCTAGGTGCTGAGGAGCCCTTCTGAGGCCGGTGAGCAAACCACCTCTTCAGTCTGCACCTCTCAAATAACACATTAGCTCTGAAGAACAAGAGCCAAAATACCAAGTCACCAGTGCTGTTTCATGCATTGGCCCAGCCTGGGCTACGAGGTCCTCAGTACAGGTACAAAGAAAGGTTTATAAGAGCTAGCAGTGTCAAGTCACAAGCTCACAAATCAAGGCATAGCCCCAGGACATAAAACCAACAGAGCCAGTGTAAAAGTGAACAAGGGATTCATAGGGAATTGAGTAAAAAGAAGGAAAGGTGAGGACACAGCCACACATTAAATAGGGCTATAGTCTGGGAAAGGCCTTACCACAAAATCTGCCCATGAGTAATAGTTTAGCAATACAGAAAATTGCTGAGACATAAAATACAACCAGTGCTATCAAGGGATAGAGTTTATAAATCACTTTGTCCAGATGTTGTTAATATGGTAAGGAGCGGATGTAGCCGGAGGGCCATGGGAATTCGTCTGGCAGTCCAACTACACAGGAGCTGCATGCCCCAGCATGCTACAGACACTGATGGCTGGACTGAGCTGGTTTTGGCTTGGACAGAGTTAATTTTCTTCTCAGTAGCTAGTGTGGGGCTGTGTTTTGGATTTGTGCTGGAAACACTGTTGATAACACAGGGATGTTTTAGTCACTGCTGACAGCATTCAGACCTTTCCTGCTTGCAACTTGGCAAACAAGGCTCATCCTAAATCTGTTCTCAGGGGTGCTTGTTTTAACAAGCTGATACAAAATGCATCACAGCAGTGTTAAGCCAGGAATGACATTGGCTTGACTCTACATTTCAAGCTACAAATGACATTGGCATAACCCTACAATTCAAGAAAGATACAGAATGTGCAGGGTCCAAAGGAGAGCCACAAAGATCATCAGTGGGCTGTAGAACCCATTCTGTGAGGAAAGGCTGAAGGAGTTAGGTCCTTTCGCCCTGGAGAAGAGAAGACTGTGAGGGAGCTCCCATTACAGTCTTGAAGAATTTAAAAGAAGGCTACAGAGAGGAAAGAGGCTCTCTCCTCACAAGGAGCCACAGTGAGAAGGGGCAGCAAGCAAAAGTTGCACTAAGAGATGTTTTATCTTGACATAATGATGAAACTTTTTACAGTGAAAACAGTCACTCACTCAACAACCTCCCCAGGGATGTGGCAGACTCCCCATCACTGGAGGTTTTCTGTATGTGATTAGACACTGTCCTAGATAATCTCGTCTAAATTGTCTCCTTCCCTCAAAGGGTTAGACCAGATGATCTCCTGAGATCCCTTCCCACCTGGTCTGTTTTAGGATTTTATTTTTTACTTTCTCATTTTTCTGAGAACTTACTCATTTTTGTAAAGAGAGGATCTTTGAGGTTCAAACCTTGGAAATGAGCATCTCCTGGCTGCAAGTACCCTGGCACAGCAGGGACACAACAGACTCACTCTCCACTCACCCCACTGGTTGTCACAGGTTTTAGTCTAAGGGAATCGTCATCAGCCTCTAGCACCAGCCACTGCCAAGGACTTGCTTGAGCAGGAGGTGGAGTGCTCAAAGTAGCACTGGTGATGCAGCCGTCCATCCCTGGGGGGCAGGAAGCCCACAAGCACAGGGATCCACAGAACCCTGCTCTGCAGGAAAAAAACAGTCATCCACGAATGACCTGGATTTATTAATCCTGACTGCTTGGTTTGTGCTCAGCTAACTGTGTGCTCTCTGCGTATATTACACAGCTCATCCCTAACCCCATGCAACTGCATGGAGCAAGGCAGCAGGGGGATAACAACGGGGTAGGATCCAGCCTGTCTTTTCTACAGGCACGAAGATACTATTTTCTTCTGTGCCAAGAAAAGAGGAAATAGGCATTTCTGCAAAATGTTAATGAATTCATCACTTTACCATTCATATTATGCATGAATGTGCATGGCAGTTATCTATATTTAGAGAGCAAGAGGGAAAGATTGCTTGCTTGAGTAGATCTAAGTCACATATGTTTGTGAAAACAAGCATAGGCGACTAGTCTGTAAATTGTGCTGATGCTGACACAGACCCAAGAAAAATCTCAAGTACACTAATTTCCAAAATTATTGGCCGGCTCTGGTAGAGAATAGGATTAAAGACACCCTTCATTGATCCTCCACATACAGAGTCCTGCCTTGGAATTTGAAATTCTGTATGAAACCAATGCATTTCAAATCCGAGCTTGTTTTATGAATAAAAAGTAGATTGGGGTGAAACAAAGAAAACCTGCACACCCAAGGAAGAAGACAAGCAGCTTCAAGCATTACAGGCAACCTGGACAGCCAGCAGATACTGGCTTGGTTGCATCACTCACCAAAGAGAATCCAAAAGAAATAAACTGTTATACTACCCTTGCCTTCTGCATTTTGAGTCTGTAGACACCCCTGGGTCATGGTTTCTTTAAAAGGAGCAGAAATTCTCACCTAACCACTTGTCCTTGGTAGTCGTGGCAGAGCAATATTCTACTAAATCTACTACTATTCTACTAAAATCAGGACTGGTAAACACCAGCATCTGCCAAATTGCTCAGTTTCTGATCTCTCTTATATCAGAGTCAAAATCAAGTAGCCCAAATCCAGGTAGAAACTATTGGACTGTGCTATACCCATGCTGATGTTTTATGATGTTAAAAATGACGTAACAGTATTTTATGTTCATTCACAGTAGGTTTTAATAAAATGTCAGCTGTAACTGACATAGAAAACCAGTTTTTATGTAACAGAGAAAATAGTTGCCAAAAGTTCAGTGTTTGGCACACAGAGACAATCCAGATCATGGGCAATAAGGCAATAAAGCTTAGTGGAACCCCACAAGCCATTTGGAGCAAGGTATAAGCCTTTTTTCTTTCCCTCCTTGCTGTCACTGGAGCCTTCCAAATCCCAGCTCCCCTCTCTGAAGGGAAAGGCTTTATTACATCCAGCTCTGACATGGTGCAAGGCACCCATCCAATGCCCAGGCACTTGTTCCTTTCCCGGACCTCCTCATTCCTCTGCAATGATCACCAAAAGAGCAATTTTCATCCCTATAACTGATTCCTGGTGCCAGAGCAGTGGTGCCCAGCAGCCATGAGTAAGAAGCCAGTTGAGGGCAACCCAGGATGAAGATTATCACCCCTCCAGGGACATGTCCCTGGGGAATGGCTTTTTACCCATATCTAGCCCAAACAAACTGCAAACCACAGCTGCTGCAGCTGCTGCCCCATGTTTTGTGACAGCCACTGCCAAGAAGAACCGACCTCATCACGTCTGTACGTGCCTGCAGGCAGCTGCCAGCTGTGCTGTGCCCTCTCCTCTCCCCCTCCCAAAGACAGCCCAGCCCCCTCAGACCCAGAATGCCAGGATGTAGCCCAGTTCACAGACATCATGCCTTCAATTGCCATATATCTAGTGTCTCTTACAGCCAGCTCTGTAAGACATGACCGTATTTCTGGCCCAGTTCAGCCCTTGCTAAATTGGGTAGCTGCTCCAGGCCTTCATTTCTGCATCTCTACTGACTCTCCTACATCTAAGTGACTGCCTGACACCAATTCATTTGTTTTCCTTTTCTTCTAGATAAGCACGCATTCCACTGTACAGAAGCAGACATATTATCCTGGAGGTTACTGCGGAACAGTGCAATTCATTTGAAGACTCAGAACTATTTAAATGAATCAGCTGCTAAGATTAACACCAGACAGTCAGCCAGGACCCAGAGACAGTGGAGCAACACTTAAATATTTCCTGTTTCTGATGTGGTTTCAGTCTGGTTTTGAAAGGGATCTAAAGCAAACCACATAGGAAGCTCATTGCTGTGACATGAGAGGAAAGCCATGTTTTTAGAGCAGTAACAGCATCCCCAAGAAACAAATTTACAAAAACAGTCAGAGAAGATGGTTGTCTTACAGCCAAACTGTACTACTACTCTCACCTTCAGTAAAACACCAAAAGATGCCAGTTGTGAAAACAGCTTGCTGCTATTTAGAGGCAATACCTCAAGGTAGAGCCCAGGTAATGAGTTTCTGCATCACACCCCACTGCCCACCCAGGTAACATAATGCAGCTGCCCACGGCACAGCCTGTGCTGCTGGCATGTATGACTCCTCCTCTACCACCCAAAAGCCACCCAGCCAAACAAAACCGCAGAGCTGACCTCCAAAAAATCCTCTTTTAATCTGTACCCTAATGACCAAATAGTTCAAAAGAAACTGAGGTGTTTCAAATATCATCCAAAGCAATTATCTGAAATTAAAAAGTAAGTAAGGCAGCTTTACACCTTCCTATAAACTCTACCACAGTATGTAAGGGAAGTCCAAAAATGACAGAACAAAATCTACATCGTTTCCAAGCCCACATCTGTCCTTCTGTATCATAGCTCTGCCAAAAAGGAGTATAAATACCTTATTCCACATTTAAAATGTTTTCTCTGCCCTGTTGCTGCATAAAAATCTCAGGTCCAAAAAGGAAGAGAACTACTTAAGGGAAATAACAAAAGGACAGCAAAGCACTCCAAGGTCCCAGGGGCTGCACAAAGGCTGTGCCATGAATTGCCCAGGGTGGACCAATCAGTCCCAGCAGCGGGTCACAGGGACCCTCTGTTGAGGCTAGACATACCTCCATATGCATCCTGGCCCAGGAACCCTACTTTCTCTCCTAAGCATTGAGACAGTTGTGAGAGCAGGGAGTGCCATACCCCAGCCACATAGCCATGCCACTCTGCCAAAGCTGGGAGAAAGATTTGAGTTTCCTTTGGCACAGAAAAAAAAATAACTCATGTGTCTTGCTTCTTGGTTTAAGTAGGAAAATTAGACTTCTAACAATGTCACAAAGGATGCTTTTGGTACCTCCAGCAGCTCTCCTTCAGCAGCACTGGGATTCTTTTGCAGCCACAGCTCTGATGAAGTGCAGGGGCTCAGGCAGCCACTGGTGATCATTTTCCATCAGCAGCTCCCCAGTCAATGCACAAGTTTTCCAGGTCACTTCTGGGGTGGCTGACTCATCCTCACACCCCATAATTCTGCTTGTGAACCTCATATCCGCTGCCAGGGCTCCTGAGCCCTGCAAGGGCTGAACAAGCATCACTAATATTATTTTCACAGGAGCAAAGCAATATCTTGCAGGACAGAAATCCAACACACATAATGCGCACCAGATGTGAGCGAGCAGCACCTCTCATTTCCCACATGAAAGCCGGGAGAAGCTGCACCCCTGTGCCTGGCAGGATTATCACACCGAGCTACACCTCCGCAACTCACCACTCTGGGGAAAGAAATCCTCATCCCAGTATCAGCTCCAGGATCCACGTTGGGCTATTCCCTTGCTCAAGAAGAGTTCCTGGAGTCACCCATCCTTGGTACTGTGATTTCACTCTCCAGAAAGTGCATTGTCCAAGAAAGCACGAGCAAGACTAATGGGAATAGGCGATGGAGGCAGCCAAACTCCGTCTCTCCCAAAGAATCGTGCTAACATGTCCAAATTTAACTGCCGACAAGGATGAGCATTCTGCATGAAACTTCAGCCTCACGTGCTTATTTTCATATATGCTTCCCCTCAGCAAAAAGCAAAGCAGGGGAGGAAAAAACCTATGAGAGAAGCAAAGCAAATGTACTTTGAAAGCAGCTCCCGAACCTGGCATGAGATCAGATGGATACAGGAAAGAGTGAAGCCAAGCCTGCCTACCCGGGAGATCCCCTCGGATGCCCGCGCTTCTCCGCCTTCCCGATGGAAATCAGGTGTGCTGGCATGTAGGGGCAAACAGTGCCCGTCACCACTCTTTCATCTCAGATGGTAACAGGTTTCATAATGCTAGAATAACAAGCTGGTTTTTCCCCCCGTCCCAGGCTCACCCCAGAGGAGAGGCAGGATACAAGCAGAGTATTAACATCACACCACCAGGTGCCAAACAGTTACCTGGGCATTAACCCCACAGAGGAAGAGATGCATTTTGCTTAGGCAGCTACGCTAAGCTTTGCACAAATATGTTCATTTTTAAGGTCTCTCTATATTATAAGCTACACATTTGCCTTTGCAGGTATAACACTGAGTCTACAAGATACAGCCAGCCCAAATTTATTTGAAGAATTGAATCAATAATTGAAACTCCTGCTTTGATCAAAGTGCCAGTGGCACAATGACGGCTCATGTCAGAATTGCTGCACTGAGATGAAAGGATAAGTATTATTCAGAGCTGAATGTAGGGGAAGAAACTCCCGGTAAAAGAGTGAAATACAAAGGCTGACATGGATCTCATGAGTGAGACAACATTTCTGCTACAGCCACATCGCTTGTCAGCACAGCAACTGTCTGCAGACATTTTCACTACACTATAAATTCTGATTTCCAAGCAATAAAAAAACCTCCATGATAAAAAATTCATCACATAAATTCTTAGGGAAGGAAATTTTCTTCTACTGGGGGAAAAAAGAAAAATCATCAATCAGCTACAACATACAGACAAGACACTTGTAGAGGGGGAGTTTAAGTCATGATAAATTTTGCTGTACTTAGTGCCTTTAAAAATGATCACGTTACAGAAAAGCACTGGCACGATCCATGTCACTCAGATATTTAAGCCCTTCCATTAATTAACCAGAAGTGAAATAGGACCTAGGTCTGTGGATCATTCAGTCTTAGTTCCTTGTTACTTCAAGCCAGCATATTTTAGAATTCCCTTCTTAAACTGAATAAACAGCATCTTGAAGAAGAAGATTTTTTTCCCCATTTGGAGGAGGTTTTGGGCTCTCTCTTCCTCAGACACACACAAATATTCCTCTTGGTTCCCGCTCACAGTCACAGACATTGCTCTTTATCCATCTCTTTTTTTTTGCCAGTGGTGTCCTTTAGGTTAAATAGCTTTCTCCCTGAGTCATTCCCACAAACTTGCAGTGTACAAAGGAGCCTGGGATAAGGACAGAACAAAAATAGTACAAAGGCTGTACAGTACTCTCTAACTGAAAAGGCGGGCATTGAACTCTATCGTATGGATTTCTAGAGTTTTTCCATTTTTTTTTAACACAAGCAACAAACTGTCCTAAGGATCCACAGTTCTTCACTTGATCTACATGAAGAACTGCTTGTGATAACTCTACACTAAGCAGAATCTTTGCACAATTCTTACGTGTCATAACTTAGAGCAAAAAGAAATTAAACCTTCTTCCCACAAGAATATATATTACAATTATGATCCTTCCATTATTAAATCATTACAAGCAATTTATATTCAGCCACTTTTAAAATGCAGAAATTTAATAAAGATGTTATACGTAGAAGTGCTAACAAGATAATTGCTTGTAGTTCTTGTTCCCAGATGGCTCAGCTCAGATTTAAAACAGGGAAAATCACAGCAATGGCCACTGGTATGGAGCCATCGTATCAAAAACAGCCCCAAAATGGTTCTGGTCACAAGCAGAGGGACACATCCCAGGGGACAGGATATGTCACTGGCAGGGACCCTCTGTCCATCCCAGGTAGCCATCACAGGGAGGAATTTCACTAAAAGCATTTTAATTCATTAAATCATTCATTAAATTAAATTAACAATGTCATTGTTTTCCAGCCTGAGGCTTGATCATTTGAGTTATTGTTGTCTAAAGCACATTTACATTTGTGTTAGCCAATATAGTCAGAACAGATAATCCCAAGTGCTGCTCAATTATTTAACCCCATGCTGTGTTTCCTTAAGATGTGGCATCCCCCTGTAGACCACCCCACTCGTCGGCTGGGGCTGCCTTGACACATGCTAGCTGCCATTGCCTGGTTTGCACAACAATGACACACTACAGCTTCAAGATGTGGACAGACACGCATGGGGAAAACCACAGCTACACACCGTGGTGTGGTGGGACATATCCGAGCTGGACAATGCCACTGAAAGCCAGCAAATGCTACAGGACTGCCTGCCACTAATGGGATACACCTTGCTGTGTGGCCAAACTGTTCTCACAGGCACCAATCCAAACCTGGAGCAATTTCATCAGCTTCTACAGATTTACTTCAAGTTTACTCCCACAGCAGCATCTCAACCTACTGAAAAAGTCACAAAAAGGACCAAAAATGGACATACACATTTCCTAAATGCAACATTTGAACAGAAAAGTTGCTCTGATAATTTACTTGTTTTAGAGGTGATGTTGTTATTGTTACTATTATTGTCTGCTTCCATCTATTTCTACTTCTGCTCTGAGTGGAAGGCAGGCTGTTCCATTTAAAAATTCAGGACACAAATGGGAACCAGATTACATTTATCCCAAAGCTGCCAAAAAGCAATTGCCGTATGAAACCAAAAATCCTCCTGGGATTTTTCTCAAATCCGCAAAATATTCCCGAGCACTAAACTTTCCACTGGGACTATTACATTAGCAGATAGTCTGTGTGTGAAAATCCAAGTATGCAGCCGTCCTCTTAATGGTTTCCAGGACAAGGAGGCTGCACAGGGCACACACTCCTGCCTTAACATCAAATAACGTTTATAACCAGATCTGGCCTTTAAAGAGAGTTACGGGCCCTACCAGTGAGAAAAAAAGGCACTGTGGACTCAGGCTTTCGTTACTGCAATGGTCAGCAATAACATCTCTGCATAATCCTGAAACACTCGTGTACACAGAGTCTGGTTGTGCTTGACCCTCCCCGGGCTGCAGCTGAGATCCCTTCCAACCCCCTTAGGTTGCCCCTTAGACACCCCTTAGGTGTCTCTTCGCTGGAGAAATGCAAAGCCTTTGGCTCTGTGCTGGCATTTCCTCAGAGGAGCTCCTGCAAGGAGCACCAGAGCTGTATCTGTACATCCATCCCTCCATCCAGGGACTAATGTGCAGAGGGTTTGGTCCAGATCGCTGTGGGAGACTAGGACCTGGAAACTGCCCTCCCGCCTGTCATCAATCCTGCAGATATTTGGACTTGGGAGAGGCAACACGTGCCAGTTTAGATTGAAGCTGCCCTTCTCCCGCAGCTGAGTGCTTTCCAAAAGAAGAGGGAAAGCAAAGTTCCCCCTGCCAAATGCTGACAGAGAGAAAAGGGGAGCAATGGACATCAGCACAGAGTAGAATGGACATGCAGGTGATTGGAGGATCCCATTGGCCCCAAACAGGCTGGGGAAACTGGGAGCTCAGCCCCAGAAACACTGTGGGGCACATACGTCCCCTATTTAACAACCTCAAACCAGCCTCCCTGAATTTATCTCCTCACAACACTGCCCCAATTGCAGCTGGGGATGAGGAAGGCTGGGCAGGACATGGACTCTCCATACAGGGCCGCACAGCCCCAGAGAGGGTTTTATTACAGGCTCTTGCCCACCCAATATTCCCTGCCCTCATCATTCAGACATTTCTTGATAAGGTGTTTATAGAACTCTTGGAAAAGCTTTTCTGGCCATTAGAAATGACTACATGTATACAAAAAATCTATTATATACACATATATATGTATAAAAATAAATATATACACGGTTTATATTTTGTTTATACATAATATATGCAGCCACGTATGTCTATATATACGTAAATATATAAAAATACACAAACATGTATCTACATATATTTATATATATATTTAATATCTATATATAACTTATACACATGCACACCTGTTAACAGGAATGGCACTGCCAGCTAGCTGTGCTCAGGAAAATTCACGGGACTTATGTTCACTGCCACCCTTCTCTCGGGAAGCCTTTAGGCTTATTTTTATACATAAAAAGACATAATGTGAACTCAGTGGATGCACGAGCAGGGCCTTGCAGACCCTCAGCCATCATATCCTGGTCTCTGGCGGCAGCTGCCCACAGCTCCCGGGATGCTCACACGGCACCAGGAAAGAGAAAAAAAAACCTCTTTCCATTGAAAGAGGAAAAAGCCCAAGCAGCGACCTTCCTGTACTTAAAGCTATGAATCACAAAACCTGGCAGAAGGATTCGGGTTAAATTCACGTCGTGGGTTTTTTTTTTTTTCCTTTCAGTGCTACCATTTTTTTTTTTTAAACCGGAGTTTATCTTTGTTGCCTGCACGGGTAGGAAGATTAAATATAAAAAAGCTCCCTCTCACCATCCCCCTACAACAACAACATAAGAAAGCGCTCCTCCGGCGTGGGAGGCCCCTCCTGCGTGTCCCCTGCGGCCGGCGCTGCCGCCCCACGCACCCGCGGGACAGGACGGGACGGGGCCGGTGTCCCCGGTGGGTGCTCCGGGGCCGCTCCGAGTGACAGCCCGGCGCTGGGGACCCGCGGGGACGCCGCGATCGCTGCTGCGGAAACGGCAGCGGCCGCTCCGAGTGCCGCTGGAAACATTCCCCGCGCTCCCGGCCGGCGCTTCGCTCCTCCCGGGAGCGCCGGGGCTGCGGACCCCCGGCGCGTTCCTCCTTAAGAATATTCTGCGGACACCCCGCTCTGACCGGGGCTGTTTCGGGGCTCGCCCCGCGCCGCTATGCCTTCCCCGAGCGGGGAAGATTCGGGAGCAGCCGGGGAGGACTCCGGGAGCGGAGGAGCGGGAGCAGCGGCGGCCGCCGGGCTGGCGGCTCGGCTCTAGCGGAGCGGCGGGCCGGGATACCGCGGGATCGGCCCCGCTCCCGCACCGCGTGCGGTTCCACACAGCCCGGGGGAGCAGCGGGGTGCGCTGCGTCCGGGAGCCGGCGGAAGGCTGCCGAGGCCTTCCCGCATCCTCCCGGGAGGGCAGCAGGGCACGGCAGCACTCACGGGTGGGCATGAGAAGCGACATCCCGCAGCGGCACCCCCGCAAACCGCGGCGCACTGCCCGGCACACACGTGGACACGGCACCCGCACCCCCCCACGCACAGACACACGCGTGCGGCGAACACGTACGTACGGACAGGCACCCGTGCGGGGACACACGGACACCGCCTCCCTTCCCCACNCTGCTGCCCGCCCCTGTCGCCCCTCCGGTCAGGGATGTGGCGGCGGTACGCTCTGGGGAGCCTCTGTCCCCGGGCTGGAGGCTCGCAGCCCCACACGGAACCACTAAAGACAGCTGGTTACGCCCAGGGTGAGCCTGTGTGGCAGCACGGCTGCCTTGCCTCGTGTCTGGGGATGCTCGGGATCTAAATCCCGACCTAGGTACCGGCACATGCTCCCTGTTCTCTCGCGGGACAATTGGTGGGGGTTACCCCGAGTCCCAAGCCCGTGAATTAACCCCGGGCATCCTCCTCGTCTCCCAGAGCTCTAGGTGCTCCCTGTGCATGGAGGAGCTGATGGCTGTTTGGGGATTGAACAGGCCATATATCACTCCGTTCGTAAACTCAGCTGCCCTTTTGTAAACTTACTTCCCCTTTCCTGCTGCCCACCTGCTCCGTCACACATATTCACATGAGTGGTGGGGGCACATACCCCTTGATGTCAAAGGTTTTACAGCTGATGCTGACCGCAAGCACTGCGGTAATGGGAACATTTGACAGCAGAGGATTTGGCACTCCAGCTCCACGGGATGAGTGTTCATTAGGGCTGGAGTGAGCCACTGCTCCATCTCCCCAGACCACTCCAGCCGTGCTGCCAAGGGTCTTAGAGAGGGGACATGGCAGGAGAGCTCCTCTGATGTTGGCACAGCACTTCATTCCCATCCCTGCAACCATGTGGGCACAGGCTGGGTTGGGCAGTCCCAACACACTCTGTTCGAAGCACTGCCCCACAAGAGTGAGTGGCACTGCCAGGACACTGCTTGGGTTTCCCCATCTCAGTGCTCCAACCTCCTTCAAACTGGGCAAACTGCCCAGTGATGCCAGGATCATCCACTGTATTTGTATTTCTTTCTCCCAGAGACTGATGGTGGGTTCTCCCTCCTCAAAGCTGTGCCAAATGGATAAAGGCAGGTGGGAAGAAATGCAGCAAAAGGCTGAAGAAGAACCCACTCACTGCCACCACAGCTCCATAAAGGGGCACAACAAGACAGTTGCTGGCCCAGTGCAATCACCTCAGGACTGGATGGATGCAGAGGACTCCCGGCAGCTCCAGGCACTGGGAGAGTGCTGTGGTTCACAGCAGTCTGAAGCATTGCTTTTTTGCATCACAAAACCCAGCTTTGATCAAAGTTTGGGTTTTGCTCAGATGCAAGACGCAGGGAAGCTATAGGATCTGGGAAACAGGCAAAGAAGGAAAAAATAGTCGGTGGTGAAAACAAGTGCCTCAGTTCCTGCATCTGTGCATCTCCCATGACAAAAGTTACCCCAGAATGATATTTGCCATGTGAGCTGGGCATGGTCAGAAGTGCCCTTCCCTCCATGCCTGTGTGCAAGGCCCAGTGCCAGTCAGGTGCTGTCCCGGCGTTGTCTGTCTGAAGCTTTGAAACTGAAGCATCTATTACCTGTGTCCCTGAAGTCACCTAATAAAGGCTGTTATACTCAATAACAGTTTGGGGAGCAGCAAATAACAGTTTGGGGAGCAGCAAATTGCAAATATGCTGCTTTTTGAAGTGGGGGGCAAGGGGAACTATCATACCCTTGGCCTCTTCGGGAGAAAAACTACGGGCCAGTGCTTAGGGCACCAAACTTGGATTAGTGATAGATGTTTGGTTCCTTTGTCAGCTGCAGATGCCCTGAGCATGTGGGAGAAGATTAAGCCCAAATTCAGGTTTTTGAAGGCCTAATCCTCTGCAAAGTCGTGGGGAACCTACACAATAGNCATTGCTTTTTTGCATCACAAAACCCAGCTTTGATCAAAGTTTGGGTTTTGCTCAGATGCAAGACGCAGGGAAGCTATAGGATCTGGGAAACAGGCAAAGAAGGAAAAAATAGTCGGTGGTGAAAGCAAGTTCCTCAGTTCCTGCATCTGTGCATCTCCCATGACAAAAGTTACCCCAGAATGATATTTGCCATGTGAGCTGGGCATGGTCAGAAGTGCCCTTCCCTCCATGCCTGTGTGCAAGGCCCAGTGCCAGTCAGGTGCTGTCCCGGCGTTGTCTGTCTGAAGCTTTGAAACTGAAGCATCTATTACCTGTGTCCCTGAAGTCACCTAATAAAGGCTGTTATACTCAATAACAGTTTGGGGAGCAGCAAATAACAGTTTGGGGAGCAGCAAATTGCAAATATGCTGCTTTTTGAAGTGGGGGGCAAGGGGAACTATCATACCCTTGGCCTCTTTGGGAGAAAAACTATGGGCCAGTGCTTAGGGTACCAAACTTGGATTAGTGATAGATGTTTGGTTCCTTTGTCAGCTGCAGATGCCCTGAGCATGTGGGAGAAGATTAAGCCCAAATTCAGGTTTTTGAAGGCCTAATCCTCTGCAAAGTCGTGGGGAACCTACACAATAGAGTTAGACACCTTGATCCTCAAGAGAATTTTGCCTTGGATTTTCAGATTTTCCTACCTCTCCCCCAGAGATAAATGTTAGCTTTGCTTATAAGCACAGGTGAACCGTGAACCATCTCAGCTGTAAAATGAAGGTGACATTTTTCCCTTGCTTGTTAAGTGCCTGTTCACTGTGGCAGATGAAGTGGGATGAGGGCACTGCTGTACAGTGAGTCCTCTGAGTCCAGTTCAAAGTGGCAATTCAAGTGCTACGTTTTGTCATGTTCCAACTTTATCATTTGGTTAGGCAAAATGGAACACATTATTTTGGTTCTTCTGTTTCCCAGTCTGTGTCCTGGGGGCCATCTGGCTCTATTGCCCTTGGCCAAGCAGATCCACCCTGTTCAAGGGCTTATTTTGTTTCTCGTTCTGGCCCCAGAGTTTGTGCTCCCATTTTACCTACTGCTGCATGGTCATCAGTGATGTTTTTGTTCTAGAATTACAAATATATCAAGAAAAAAAGATTATCTGCCATCTTGTCTTTCAGTAGCATTGCAAGAACCTGATGAACCATGCTATTATGTTCCCAAGGAAAAGACCCTTTTTTTCTGCTGAAGTAAAAGTATTTTTTCAATTTTCTCTCATATTATTTATTTTCTGGCATGTGTTTCCACATGATTTCCAAAATCTTTTTTCCTGTTCCATTCCATTTTGATTTGATAAACTGGCAAGTGGCCACAAAGGATGGTAGACAGGAGAGGGAGTTCTCTGACCCCTTGTGGTTTGATACATCTGATAATCTCTGGGGAGCTGTGTCTGCCCAGGAGGGCAAGGCAACTGCTACTCAAGCTTCTCCCCTTTGCAGCTCCAATATTTTAATATATTGCATATGTACTTAATAATTTGTTTATTTATTTATATATTTTATGAAAATATACTGTTCCCTCAATTTGGGAATAGCTCAAATATTTGAATATTTCTTTGTGTGTTTGTTTTGTGTCATTCATCTAAGGAATTTGGGGAAGGAAAGAAGTTCATTTTTCACCTCTTTTGATTCTAACCTGCTCAGCCAGGGTCAAGAGCCACCATAACTCCAGTTGTCAGGTCAGCAGAGTGGATCTGACAGTGCCATCTGTTGTCACTGCCTCCATCCTGCTTCTCCCTGGTAGCCATGGATTCAGGAGACCCACATTATCTACACATCCCATGTCTCTTACACCCTACTAGGGAAAACTAACACCTCTCATGGATATGCCAAGCATTTTGGTGAGCTATGTGGAAAGGGAGAAGCATTTCCAGGTGCCACCATGGCTTGGTCCTTAGCAGCCCCCTGCATCACTCAGCATCCCTGCACCACCCCAAACACCTGTTGGCTGGGGAACACTGAGCAACTGCTACTGACAGACCTGGGGCTGGACCCCTGAGGCCCTGCAGCAGGGATGTGGCCATCCCAAACCGCTAGCACACTCAAGTATTGATTCTCACTACATTTGCATCCAGCCATGCGTGTAATCCCACAGATTCCAAATGCTGCAAGCAAACAAATAATTGTCCCGCTCCGCCTGACACTGCGGCAACCCCAAATGCCTGCACACAATTCCACTTCTTGCTGTCGCTGCTGCTTTCAACAGTGGCTGATGGGCAGCCAGAGGGTTCCAGCCCCATTAACACCACCTCTGGGGATGGCACAAATAGCTGCCCAGCAATGCGGAGACCACAGCAAGAGCTGAATCAAGAAATCAGAATACACTGCGTAGAAACTTCCACCCAGGCAAATTTAGTGAATAAAAGCCACATGAAAGATGTCCTTACCGTACCTCAGGTGGAGAATACCCTATCTCTTCTTGATAGTCACAGGCTTTACCTTCCCTGCAGAGACACATCCCCACTCTCACCATCCCCAAAGGACTTCTAGCTACTGGGCAGAGGCAGATCCTCTTGCAGCACTGGAGCACGACTTCCTAAACCACATCTGCAGAAGGTTTTTAAGTAATCTTGTAATCTGGCAGCCAGTAAACTCAGTAGTTTGGGGAGCCTCAAAGAAACCCATCCTGCTAAATAATTAGCTGCTGTTAAGATTTCCACCACGACAACTGTGCATGCTTATCAGATCGCCTCTGATACACGTTTCATAGGCAGCATTGTATTTGGAGGCAGCAGAAATATCTCTGCACATCTGTTTTTCCAGTTCTGCCAAAGAGCTTTCATTTTTCTCTAATAACTTGACCTCTTTGGTTTCTGGCAGAAGACAGCTAAGTAGAGCACTCGCTCTCTGGATTCGCTCCAGTATGGGATGAGGTCAGGACAACAACAACAACAAAAAAAACCAAAAACAAAAAAAAACTAAACAGCTGGATGGCTACAAAGCAGTGGGAAGAAACAGGGCAGGGACCAGGGCCTTCTCTTTCCTTCTCTTTTATATCCAATGGGATTTTGTTTCTGGGCGTGTTTATTCCCCAGGCAGACAGTATCACCAAAGCAGTATTTCCTGCAAGCTGCTGTTGTGGGGAGCCTCCTCCAGAAAGCTGACCATGCCCAGGGTGCACTTATAAATAGCACAGCCAGCTAATTCCTCCTCTGGTCAGCTGTCAGGAAATGTGAGGCGCAGGTCCTAGGGGTTTCCACTGAGATATTGCATCTCCCATACATATTCATCTCGATTTTGGCAGGGTGAGGTTCATACCCTCTACTCACACTTTATTTTTCCATTTCATCACATTTTCATTTCTCTACCCAAGGCTTTCTGCGCTGGGGGCTTTCACCTTACATTTTTCATTCAGTCTGCTTTCTTTTTTTCTGATATTCAATTAAATCATCTTAAAGCAGCAAGCAGAAAAAATGCCAGTGGGGTGGGAAGGAGGTGGAAAAGAGAGGAACGATGAGGAAATGGAAAATGAGGAGAAGATATGCCAAGCACGGGAGAGACAGAAAAGCAGTCTGCACATGTTCCTCTGTTGGGATAGTTTTTCTCTCCCTGATCTCACTTTCTCCATAGCCAGAAATTCCACCTCAGGATTTGCCAAGGAGAAAATGTAGCATTTCTCTGCTGGACCACAAAGCAAGTGTGAAATGTTCTGTTTTAATCATTTACAGAACAAAAGGAACAATGCAGTCACCGTCTGATTCATATCTGCTGAAATCCAGCAGCCCAAGCTGTGGGAGAGGAGAGACAGATGAAGAAAGGAAAGGAAGAGAAGGTGTGGGTTTGGTTTTTTTTCTTCTGGTTAGTCACTATGGACGTAAGGAAAGACAAGAAGGACCACATAGGATTATTGAAAAGTTTAAGATCTCCTAGTGTCCTCTCCAGTAGATGATGCAGAGAAAATGCAAAGAACAAGTGCTGTTTCCTCTAGTACATGATCCCACTTCCCTTCCTGAGCCAGAAGTTCTAGCTGCATTATCAAGTTTGAGAGCCCTTCATAGACCTTTCTCCCATGATGTTTTCTAATCACTTTTTGAGCCCATTCATACTTTTGGTACCCTGGCCATTCTGTGGCAGCAAGCTGCACAATGGAATTGTGTGCTGAGTGAAGACATACTTCCTTTGGGTTGTTTTAAGCCTTTCCCTGTTTCACAGAATCTCGGACTGGTTGGGGTCAGAAAGGGCTCTGTAGGTCATCTGGTCTGACCACCCTGCTCAGGCAGGACCACCTAAAGCGTGTTTCCCAGGACCATGTCTAGATGGCTTTGAAATAACTCCAAGGATGGAAAGCCCACAACCTCTCTGAGAAACATGTGCCAGAGCTTGGTCACCCTCACAGGAATAAACTGTTTCCTGATATTCAGAGGGAACCTCCTGTGTTTCTGTTTGTGCCCGTTGCCTCTGGTCCTGGCACTGGGCACTACTGAAAAGAGTCTGATTACAACCTCTTTACAACCTCCCTACAGATATTTATACACATTGGTGAGATCCCCCAGAGCCATTCCTTCTCTGTGCTGGTGACACCCAGCTCTCTCAGCCTTTTCTCACAAGAGACGTGCCACAATCCCTTCAACATCCTTGTGGCAGTTTGCTGGACTGTGTCCATCATGTCCATGTCTCTCCTGCACTTATTTACTTCTATGCCATTCATAATTCTTGTACTTCTAGTGTACCTTCCTTCAAACATCTCTTTTCCACCCAATTCAGCTGTAGTTTTCTCAGAGTCTGGTTTCATAGAAGCTGGTCTCTCCCTCAGGCACTTTTGCCTCCCTTGCCTGGTGCTTCTTCAGGGAATGTCAGAAATGTTCTCACTGCACAAGGTACAGGTGAGCCATGCACCAACTTACACAGCAGCCAACCACAAAGAGCTTTCAAAGGCTGGGCATGGCAAAGCAGAGCATAAATCTTTAGGATGAAGAGAAAAATAAGAGTTAGGAAGTCATGGTTAATTCCATCACTGGAAGATTTGGAATCATTAAAATTTTTGCAAACATGTAGAAAAGAAGAGTATGAGTAACATCCAGCACAGATTCAGCAAGAACAGAGCTGTCAGACTCCTCTGACCTGCTGCAATGGGGTGATAAAACTAGTAGATGAACAAGAAGGTGCAGACGCTGTATGTGCTGGTGTGTGAGTATGGCTTGTGGTGCTGTGTCATACAGTGTCACTATAGGCAAGATAGGAACACGAGGGCTACAATGAAGTATGAAAAGGTGGATGCATGACTGGTCAAAACTTTTCTTAGAGGTTAGTTACTCATGGTAAGATGTGATGCAAAAAACCTCTCATGAATGTGGTCCTGATCAGCATTTCCACAAGTAACGCAAAATCCAAGCACAGCTTTTTATATTTGCAGTTGACAGCAAGCTGGGACAAGCTGACAGAAAACAGGACACAGGACTAGAGGTCAAGGGAGACATGATAAGCAGGAAGGAAGGGATACACTCCACTGATCCTCCATTGGATTCCCCCTTCAGCCCCTGCAGAGAGGGCAAGAAACTCTCAGTCTGACCCATGGAAGGCCTTTTTCCTGTTTATGCCTGCCTTTGGCTTAAATTACAGAAATATAATTAGACACTGAGGAAACCTTTCCAGTGCAGCAAAGCACTGGGGTGAGTTGCCTAGGAAGGCTGCTAGGATGAGTTGGTCCTGCACAGAGGGTGATGGGTGTACAGGAGCTACTCTCCCTGCCTCCAGCCACAAGTGAGGTGTATCTGTCTTCCTGAAGTCCTGCTCAGATCTGCCTTTCTGTGATTTTTATCCTGACGATGCTTTATTACAATATTGATGTTTCGTGTCAGAATGTTGTTTTTATAATACTCCTTTATCTGCTGCTCGTCTGCTAACAACTCCTGCTGTTCAAGTGGCTGGTTTGACCAGGACTGAGCGGTTTTGAACTGGTATTCTTCAGCTACACAATCATTTCACAGCATAAATCCAAGGTGCTACTGGAATAGTCTTGTCCTCTCCCTCTCCAGCCTGTGCTTGGTCTTACTGTTTGTCTTGCCTGGCACTGCAAACCAGACAGCTGTGCCTGACTTGGGTCAGGGGTCTGATCCAGCTGAAAACTCACCAGCTGGGAGGTAGGCAAGAGGAGTGATCATATTTCCATTACTTGTTCTGCTATCTCATATCCTTTGTCTGTCTTGTCTACCTTGGATGGAGTAATCACATCTTGTGCTATGTTTGGAAAGCAGAGTGGAATTGTAAGGTGATATAAGTACTGGTTGGGATAATCTTTTCCAGACTGAGGGATGCCTGTTGCTGTGCAGAGGAAAGAGGTATTCGAGGAGTTCCTCCTAAAATCGGCCACAACTTGTTATTTGGAAGAGGGAGGGGATTTTTTGTCACTAAATACTAAGACCTAGAAGGTTTGCCAAGGTTAGGAGAAGTGGGCGCATGCCACTGAGGAAGGACTTTGTTCAAGGAATAGGACAAGGAAAACCCAGAATATAGAAGGAGCTGGTCTAAGTTCTGCCGCAGAAAATGCATTTTGAAGTTATTTGACATGTTTTAACCACAATCAGGTAATGAATGAGGCAGCCAAGAGAAGGCTCTTGGCTTTATTCTCATTCCCTGTTAAGACACTCCTCTGGGTGAATGCATGTCAGAGCAGTCTCTATCCTGACACCAAGTGGAGAGAGCTCACACAGACTACTTTAAAATGTGATCAAGTGTATATCCTCACTGGCAATGAGGACAGCCCCTCGATGTGCCACCCATTCTAGAATCAGTTAGGCATCATACAGTTTTAAAGCATTTTTGTATTTCTAGGAAGTTTTTTCAAGAACCTGTCTCCTAGCAGCAGAAATATACATTGGAGAAAATTATACTTGATAAAAACCACTTTCTGGGCTCCTGCAGTTTTACCCTCCTATCCCAAGTTTCCACCAGTGCCATACATGATGAGTACCCAGGGGGTATATGTGGATCATCTTTACTGGGGTCAAGGTGGGTTTCAAGAGCAGCAGGGTAGTCACAGAATCACAAATATGTTGAGGTTAGCAGGGGCCTCTGGAGTTCCTCTGGTCCAATCCCCTGCTCAAGCAGGGCCACCTACAGCCCATTTCCCAGCTCCATGTCTAGAGAGCTTCTGAGTATCTCCAAGTATGGAGAATTTCTTGCCCTGAAAATGAATAGGAGGGTGCCTTTTCCTTGTGAGGAAGGGCCAGTGCTCGGTCATGTCAAGGTGATGCACATTGCAGTGCGCTGGAGTCGTCCCACCATGCTGCCAAAGAGCAAGGCAGGGTACCCAGTCCTGAGACTGGCATATCTCCCAGCACATCTTATTCACACTTTCCAGCATGCTCTTCTCAGGAGGGGATGGGTGCTGGTCAGTTCTGGGCTCCTCAGTATGAGAGGTGTGGAGCTCCTGGAGCAGAAACAGCAGAGGGCTACAAAGAGGATTAAGGGACTGGAGCATCTCCCTTACAATGATTGGCTGAGGGCCTGTTCAGCCTCGTGAAGAGATGACTGAGAGGTGATCTTATCAATGTCTATGAGTATCTGAAGGTGTCAACAGGATGTTTCCAGGCTCTGCTCAGTCGAGACAAGCAACAGGACAAGTGGCAACAGGCAGAAACTGATGCACAGGAAGTTCCACCTGAATATGAGGAAAAACTTCTTTGCAGAAGAACAAGCACTGGAACAGACTGTCCAGAGAGACAGGAGGGTCTCCCTCACTGGAGATATTTTTGAACTCTCTGGATGCAACTCTATGCAATTGATGGCAGTTGAGCAGGGAGGGTGGACTAGATGACCCCACTGTGGTCCCTTCCAGCCTTACCCATTTTGTGATTGTGTGATTTTTCCCTCTCCATGCACATCAGACCGCCAATGCTGGGCTGGGTGGCCAGAAGCCCTCTTTCAGAAGCCTGCCATCCTGCATCTCAAGTCCTCCCCCCACCCTACCTAGAGCACATCTAACTCATACTGAGAATCACACTTCTTTTGACCTTGACGCTGGGATTAAGGGGAGATCGCTGCCAGATTAGGTTCCCCCATGGATTCAGCCTCTGAAGCCTTCAGCTTTTCTTGCTCATTTGAGGTTGTTTCCTCTCCGAGTGTCTTAAGCTTCACTCCTGCTTTACACATCTCTACTTTTGCCTCCCAGGTGGAGAAAAATCCCTCATCGTTTTGCAAGGTGACAGAAAGTCACAGAAACTCCAGTACCAGCCTCTGGCTAAGCCTCAAACCCCCAGCCAACAAACAGCAGCATCCTATCACACACTGTACCAGAAAAGTAAGAGCTTTTCTCCCAGGAGAAAAAACACTGCATCAGTTTAACACAGAAAGGTGTCAAACACATCTAGTGTCAAGCTATTCCATCCCTCTGATAGATGGTTTTCAAAAACAGCACAGAATGAAGGCACTGGTGCTGATAAATTTAAAAGAATTCAGCAGCTGCCCCATTGTTGAAGTCATCTAATTACTCAATATAGAAAAAACAGGGAGAGGAAAATGTGTCATGCATGGACTTACCCAGCTGATCCAGAGCAAAGAGGGCTGGGGCACCTTCGGACAGCTCATTGTCTGAGGAAAGAAGAACAAATGCTTGGGAAGTCAGCTGGAGAGGTAGATGAGGACGTGTGGGGTGACAATGCTGTTTTAATCACACTGCAGATAAGCCTCTGCTCAGCTTGCTTCCAGTTCACCCTGACAGCCTTCATGTGCGTGTTGTGGGGTTTTTTTAAATTCAGCTGTTATTGAAAACCTCACAACCATCTCAAGACAGAAACTTGTCAGGATGAATCCTGAAGAGCAGAAGCTTCACTGCCCCATCTGTACCCTCCCTGGGATCCTCGGCAGTGCTTGCCTTTTTGTCCATACCACAGATCTTCACTCCCTTTCTCCAGTTTATCTGGTGCTTAGGACATGACCAGGAGCACCCTGCCTGCAGCAAAGTTTTCTTGTATGCTACAGCCTCCTCCAACAACAGCAGCTGGAGAAGGTTTAACCAGCAGGAGCAAGAATTATTCAGAAGCTGACCAAACCTTTGAATCATCTGATAACAGCACTGCAGTAACTCATTGTCTGTGGAGCTGGTGACATCTCTCACAAAAAACTTGTAGAGGTTTATTTTGTATCCCATAAATGAGCCCACCCACTCTTTTCTGCTCCCAGCTGCAGAGCACAGCACACAGAGATCCCTCACTGCCAGTAAGATCCTCAACCACCCAGGAACATGTGACCAAGTGTTGAATTCCATTTGTGTCTTGTAGTTGGTGGGGATTTTGTTATTTTCAAACATTTCTTGCCATCTCAAAAGTGCTGCTAAATTGAAAAACCCAATGCAAATTTTTCAAAAATTAAATTGCAGAGGGTAGGGGATTTTGTGTTTTGGTTCTTTTTCCTTTAAAATTCATGGCATTTTTTCAATGAATGGGCTTGACTTAAAAAACTTTTGGTCTGGAATCTGTGGGTCCCTGTATTCCTAGGGGTTCCAGGAGGACATTTGAGAGCACGTCCACGATGCCCTACAGCAATCCATACCTGTGCCCTTTCTGAGAGATCTTGCCCCCTGTTATAAAATGTTCTTAGGCCCAATGGTTGGAAAAAACTGTGAGCCACTAATTAAGGATAGTAATGGGCTGCATACAAAACCAAAAGTCAATGTATATCCACATTCAGTTATTCAACTGGTTTGGATTTTTATGAACTCCTGATGGCAGTGACTCTACCATTCTCTGCTTTACAGAGACAAGTACAGTGCAATCCTGAAGTCAGTGGGCATTTAACCAATATAGCTATAAACAATAACACAGACCATGCACATAGCAAAGACTTTTAAGAAATAACAGAAACAGAGATTGTTCTAATGGGGAAAAAGAGTGGACTGCAGCAATCATCCCTGTGCTGGTCCCCTGGAGCCACCCTGGGCTGGGAACCTGTAGAAGCAACAGATGTTCTATCGTAAGGATGCTGCCCAGTGGTGCTTTCCTGGGGATACTGAACCCAGGGCTCAAAAGCATAAATCTACTTATGGGTTCAAAAGCATAAAGCTACTTATGTAATTCAGCTCTCACAGAAAAGGAGGCAATGCCTCATCTTGGTTTGTCCCTTTCCCTTCCCCCAGCATATGGGCTATCAGTGGGAAGCCAAGGGAAACAGATGGAGATAAGCGAGCACTTTGCCAAAGCAAAGTGTTTCCGTTCCCAAGGTGCTGCCATCTGGAAGGCTGTGGGTTTATTTTGGTTTTAGTCTGGGGCACAGCACATCCCAGACATAAAAGGAACTTTGCCCAGGGAGAGACAGCCTGTGCTGGCCCGGGGGACAGGGACCTCTGGTAACAAAGATGGTCTGGGGCTGAGCAAGGAGCACTTGTGGCTGCTCCTGGCAAATGTTCAAATGGGGATTAAAAAGCAAGTAAGAACAGCTGACTGGAAATTAAGTAGAGATGAATTGATAGAGGAAACAGGACTGCTGGCTACTTCTCATTTCATCTACCCCGAGTGCTTTCCTGAAACAGGCAATTTCTAGAGAGCAAGGAACCCTGGCCTTGAGGTGGGACATCTTGGTGGGCTGAAACCTTGACTAGTCCTTGCACAGGGAGCCCCAGTTGGGGCAGCCCCCCTGTCATTGCCAGGACAGCATGTATCCCTGCAGCCATCCTAAATTATCCCACACAAATATTGAAGAGAATATTTTATCATCTCTTCTGTCACTCCTTCCCAACCATGGTTGTCTGCGGGGTCCTACTTGTGGAGAGTGGGGGTGGTTACATCTGGCACAAGTGGCATATTAACTGGCCAAAAGATGGGCGTTGGGGTTTCTTTTCTTTTCTTTTCTTTTCTTTTCTTTTCTTTTCTTTTCTTTTCTTTTCTTTTCTTTTCTTTTCTTTTCTTTTCTTTTCTTTTCTTTTCTTTTCCACTTTGAAGAAGGAAAACAAGGAGCAGACCAAGTGCGTCTGTCAGTGTGGAAGTTTGGGTCAGACCTTTCCCACCTTCATACCAAGTACTGCCTGGCTCTGGACATAGCCCAGCAAAATCCCTGGGACCACTGCAAGCACAGCAAATGGCAGCAGCACACTGGGAAGGCTCTCAGCACTTTCACTGGGTGGATTAAAAACCAGCAATCACATCCTACCTCCTTTCACACTGGAAAAGGGGTGGATCCCACCATGAGACAACCAGTTTGTTTCATCCAGCTTCCAGTTTTCACCAGGGTCCATCTCTGATCCGCAGCATCAAAGGTCTGCTTGCAATGCCTCCTGCTGCTCTCTCTGGGGAATAACCAAAAGATATTCTGAGCATCTGCCATGCTGCTAGACCATAGCCAGCTGCTGAGAAGCTCACCTCAGCAGAAGAAAATCTTGTCAACATTTCAGGACAAAAAGAAAATTAATTAAGAAAAAAAATGAGAAAAAACCTACATGGCTCACAGGGAACTCTTGGACCAAGGAGTTGCTGACTCTACCACACCTGAACTTATCACATCAACAAGCCTCCCCACTGCATCAAAAGGCCACCAACACTTGGACCTCTTTCATTTTCTGTTATCAGTCTGACCAACACCCAGAAATTCCTAATCCATCATGATACTTCTGATGTTTTACTGTTTTACTTCTGAGTGGGGTGATGTTTCACGAGAACATCCACCAGGGATGTGTGTCTTGGCTTTACATGCCCAGACATCAGGTCCTGGCAAGTGAAGGGAGTAGGCAGGCTTGCTGGCCCTTGTTCCCACATCCCAGCTCCTCTGTGGATGGGAGTTGCTGGCTGGAAGTTATAATCAGTTATACATGCTAAAGCAATGATACCACTGGCCACTTGGCTCTCACAGCTGCCCCAGCCCTGGAGTGGCATCTGTGAGCCACCAGGGAAGGATGGGGATTAACATGAGAGTAAGGGATGAGATTTCATGGATTAACATGGGAGCTCTCCACTCTTAAAAGTTCTAGTGTAGACACTAAATTATTTTCCTGACTATCAGTCATTCAGTGCAACCTACAGGTTTGTTGCACCTGAGAATCCTCATGGAGACTTTATTTTTCCCTTAACTCCTTGGACCTGTGCATCTCAGAAATCCCAGATGTGAGAATAACTCACGGAGAGCAGCCCTGCAGAGGACTTGTTGTTCTCATGGGTGAAAAGCTGGACATGAGCCAACAGTGTGTGCTTACAGCCCAGAAAGCCAACCTCATCCTGGGCTGCATCCCAAGCAGTGTGGGCAGCAGGGCCAGGGTGTGTTTCTGCCCCTCTGCTCTGCGCTTGTGAGACCCCACCTGCAGGGCTGCTTCCAGCTCTGGGGTCCTCAGCACAAGAAGGACACCAACCTGTTGGAGTGAGTCAAAACAAGGGCCATGAAGATGACTGGAGAACTGGAGCACCTCTCCTATGAAGACAGGCTGAGAAATATGGGATTGCTCAGCCTGAAGAAGAGAAGGCTCCAGGGAGACTTTATAGCACCCTCCAGTACCTAAAGGTGGCTTATAAAAAGGGTTTAGATTAGATATTAGGAAGAAAGTCTTTACTGTGAGGGTGGTGAGGCACTGGAACAGGTTGCCCAGAGAAGTTCTGGATGTCTCATCCCTGGAAGTCTTCAAGGCCAGGCTGGATGGGGCTTTGAGCAATGTGGTCTAGTGGGTGGCACCCATGCCCACAGCAGGGGGGTTGGAACTAGATGATCTTTAAAGCCCCTTTGAAACCGAGCAATTCTGCGATTCTGTGGTTCTGTGATCCCTGATGGAGTAGCACATACAGGCATTTAATGCATCCCTAGGCCTTCAGGATTACATGGATTTGTAAGGGAATAGAGTCCTTCCAGTATCAGCAACCTCTAATTTATTAAGGAAGCATACAACAGTGTTGTGATGCAACAAGTTTTTGCCTCTGTTGGAAGATGCTGAAAAGGAGGTGACAACAAGGGTCTTCCCTAGCATGATCTGAGGCAAACCCAGACCCCAAATGGCAGCAATGGAGCTGATTTCATGGTGAGGTGAGTCCCACGAGATCCACCACACTGGCAACTGGTCATCTTTACTCAGCCTCTGATTTTCTTTGTCATTATTTGTAGGAATTTTTTGTAATTTAATGCTGTCATGACCCTAATTCAGGGCATTCCTGGGAGGGGCAGGCAGATAGCAATGGAGGGACACCATCACACCAGCACCATATCCCTAGGAAATGAGGGCAAGAAAGATGGATGGGGCCCTGTCTCCACAGGGAAGCAAAGCATGACTGAGCCATCCCACTGCACTTCTCAAGCACTGGTACCTCTCAGCTACCATCTTACTGAGGGGAGCTGCACGAAGGGGCAGCAGCTCCATGCTGAGGTATTTGGCTCCCAGCGGCTCCCAGCATGGCACAGCCCAAGCCCCTGCCTCAGCCCACTGCCAGGTCTCACCGTGAACCAGGAGCGTGCTGGTTCTTCCCTGACTGGCCAGACCTGCAAGAAGTCATTTCCCACGTTCTCTTGCTAAACACCTTAATTGAGTAGAATTAAATACTTGTCCGTATGTGTTTGGTGAACAGCAAACTGGACGGGTCACTGCATGCACAGGCAGAGCTGGACTGGAGTTTTTTGATGTAGCAAATTCACCTGAATTGCAATTAAGAGGTAGTGAGACTTCAGGCGAATTTGGGTTGACTATGTAATTAGTTTAAGCTGAAAGAGAAGAAAAAGAGTCCTGAGAAGAGCAGCAAGGCTCCATTTTGACATTTAAAAAATGAAACTTTTTTCTTGTCCTTTTAAATGCTGGTTTTGGTTTGAAAGTGACCTAGTTTTCTTTTTCTTTTTAAGTTACGAAAAGCAATAAATAATCTCAAACCAGAATGCCTCATGCTATGCTTACGAAAAGAAATCAAAGAAGAAAAGGAACATTCTCCTTTAGGGGGTGATCCAAACCAAAAAGTATTTTCAATTTTGCCCTTCAGCCACTGAAATGAAAAACCTATTATTTGTACAGCTACACTACTGAAAGGCATCTCTTCAATGTGTACTGCTGGCAATTTCTTCTTTCTACCTGCCAAGGGAGGGGTTTGTCTGCAAGTTCAATAAAAGTATAAGAGAGAAAGAACGAAAGGACAATTTATCAGCGTAGCATGGAAGATGAAATGGCTTTTCCATATTTACTTGTTTCTCTGAAAGAAGGAACTTCAGCTCTTTGCCTGCTGACCCACTCTGCTCAGAATCATATAGAAATGAAATCATATAGACACGAGTCCTGAGCTCTCATTGATGCCTTAGGTTTTAGCTTTTATATTTTTCAAATCCTGTACTGCCCAGTGTAACTCTGAAGTTTCCTGTAGCTTATTAAGTACAGTTCTCTATGCTAAGATAGATATAACAAACCTCTGTAACTTGCTCTCCAAAGACACCCAGAACAAAAACTGTAAACCATCATCTTGGGAAGAGGGGTGCAAGGTTGGGGGAAATCACATCATTGGCTGGGTTCTGGTTGGTGAATTTATGTTGATATAAAAGTGTGAAGAGCTCGTGACCTGTCGTCCATTTTGGGATCCACTGAGGCAAGACCCTCTGGAGCCCGAAGGGTGCACCTGAAGGCCTTTCAAATAAAATACCACCATTTTTCCTTTACTACTGTCTAGTCTCTGTTTCTAGGTAGCCAGATAAGGCATCATCATCACGTAGAAGATTAATTGCAGATGTAAAACCTTCTGACTTCACTGACATGTAAGGTCTAACCTACATTAGAGAAAGCAAAGGTCAAAATTTATTTGATCAATAACACCAGCAATAGTAAAATACCCAGAAAATTATAAACCTCAGTCCTTGCTATAGCTTTGGGGCATCCATTTCTTCCCTTCAGCAGAACCTGGTATTAGCAGAGGCTGCTGGTGTTGGGTGTACAGTGCCAGCATCGGAGATCAGAGATGGGTTTGTGGTCCCTGTCTCATCACAGACCATGCATTGTGCCCACTGTCTGCTGTGGCTACCCAACAGGATGAGTGAAAACACAGGACAGGGCCCACTAGCTGCATTTATATTCATGCAATGCACCTCTTGCTAAAATGCAAAGCTGGAGAAGAAGGCATCGCTGCTCAAGCTGGTGTTTCACCAGGGCTGGGATGACAGCTCCAGCTGCTTGAAGAGCTCAGCCTTGCTTTGGTCAAAAATCAACACCTGTTACCTCCATCTTTCAAGAAGAAGACAAATAAAATACAAGATTTTCCAAAGGGCCTCTACTCAGGTTCTGTGTGCAGTCTTCACCTAGGGCAAGGGGTGCTCATTTCACACATCGATAGCTTACACCATTCCTCTGAGGAAAAACAAGGAGAGAAAAGACTCACATTCCTCTTATATCCTGATACAATATTAAAAAAAATAATAGGGGCTGAATACATTAAGACTCCTTTCACTCCACAGCTTCTACTGTGCCTCAACAACAACAATGCAGATCACAAAGCACTGTCCATTTTCAATCTAACCTGAAAATCTCTTCCAAACCACAGAAAAAAATAGCATAATATTGGAATGACAATTTCAGCAAAGTTTTACAATCCCTCTAATCTGTGAGGAGTGGTTGTTGGATCACAAGCCCCAGTTAAGCTCCTCTTCTGGAGCATTTCCAGTTCAAGACAATCTGCCACACAGCCTCTCAGAGCACTCAGCAACTGCACGGGGATATTTTTTTTTAGTACCATAAACTGTAGAATTCACATGGCCAAAACAGCAGGAAAATAAAAGTTAATGACCTGAGATTAACCCAGACAGACAAGAGATTAAAGCATCAAACCCTAAATGGTACAGCACGCAGGGGCTTGATCTGGTGGACAAGTATAGGCTGGAAGTGTTTGCCCAAATACTGCCCTCGAAATTGGCTCCATCCACATAGCTCAGGTGCTGCTGAGTGGAGATGCAGATGCTGTACAAAGGATCTCACATTTCTCTGAGCTATCATGTCTCCTTGGATATGGTTCAGCTTTAGAGCTCTAACTGCATCCGCCTATTTGACTGGGAGTAAAATTCAGTGGCTCTTCCAGAAGACACAGACTCATCTACTCCTCTTCTCCATGTGAAACAAAGAAGGGCTCTGTTTCATGAGAGACTCAATACAATCTGATCCAGCTAGATCACCACCTGGGGCTGGTGACCCTCTGGGCCTGGTAATCACTTAGGGCTGGTGATACTCACACACCACCTTGCTGGTCTGATTCCCCAGAACAGCACACTGGAGCCCTTTGCATTTAATGATTTCTTGATTTAGATGAACAACCTTTACAACACCTTGTAGCACCTAAGAAGAGTTCGTGCATGATCCCTTCTGAGTAGCATCTGTCCTAGGAGAGCCAGGCAGTGTGGGGTGCACTCAACTGATTCCTGGGATCAGAGCAGCCCCAAGCCACACTATCCCATTGCTTTGTGGCCAGACCAGGGCTGGTGACTGCAGACCCACCACCAGCCTGTATCAGCCTGGTGTAAGAGTGAGCATGGGCAGGGACTAAGGCAAAAGAAAGGCTACACCACAGCTGAGGTGGTCACAAGTCATAGGAGGGCTGGTAGATAGGGCAGCAAGAAACACACCAAGGAGAGTGGTGTTCAGTATCAGTTTGGAGAGAGAGGCTGGGACAAGGGAGAAAAATCTGTTTCTCTTCACATTGCAAACCCTCCAGGGGTGGCTGGCCATTGCTTGTGTGTTTGCCAGCGAGAGAGGGCACTGACCCTAACATGTGCCTCCAGACAACTTTCGGGGCTTGAGATCGATATTCACCACACCGAAGGGATAATGTGGGCAGCCAAGGTAGAACTGAGGCTGAGACAAGAAGCAGGGATTGAAGAAAAGACATTGGTGCAGCAGGAGAAGAGGAAGAGAGCTTGGCCAGAGTGAGAGAAGGTCTCAAGCCGCAGCCTTGCAGAAATCACACGTGGGATTAAAGGCTATGAGGCAGAACCCTTTATCTGTGATGTTTCCCAATGCCCTGAAATAATACAGGGATAGCCTGCTTCTCATCAGCCATGCTCTGGGAACCTCTCTCCCCATGCTCACCGAAGTGACCTTATGGTGCCTATACAATCACCCACATTCTTCCCAGTCCCAAAGAGCCCAGAGAAGTTAAAGAATCCCCTGACCCATAGTTTTGCTCAGAGTGAAAACTGAGTAACTTTTTGACAACTTCTGTGTGAAAAAGGCCATGGACTCGGAATGTGGGCACGGTGCCAAGGGGAAGTCTTGTCGCTTGGGCAAGAAGCAGCTGCTCTTGGGCAGGTATTGCTGCTCTGAGAAGGCACTGCCTTCCTGCAGCTGTTCATCTGCCCAAAGGCAATATGAGCGGCAATGGGAAGGTCTGACTGAGCTTTACAGAGCTGAGCAGGGCAGGATCAGGACTTTGAGGGGGACATTACAAATTCGTTTAACCTGGAGCAGCGTGCGCACAGTGAAAGGCACAAGGTGATAAACTACTTCCCCTGTACCCCAGAGCTCAGCCTGACGGCTGCCTTTAATCACCCACAGCTGTTCTTTACTGCCTTGGATGTGTTCTCCTTTCATTACCCCAAAAGGTGGCTAATGAGCTATTTGTTAATATCATCAATCAAAAAGCTCTTTTTGTAGCTGGTCTGAAAGAGGTTTTTTTTAAAAGCATCGAGTTTCAGCCAACTGGCACAGACCATGATCACAAGCTAATTACATGATCTCATGGCAGTTATCTCAAACTAATACATCATTAATCTGATCTTACGACAGCTAAAGGAGAAGCCCAGAGCCAAGAAGCACTTGAAGGCTCCTCAGTTCTCAGGACAGGAGTCCTTTTTATAAAAGCTGCAGGTTTACACACAGCAGGTACATGTCAGAGCAAGCTGAAAGTTGTATTGCTCCCCTCACCCCGACAAAAACATTCACAAGCCAGGAAACTATCTCCTCCAAAGGGAACCTTCCCAAAAGCACAGCCACTATCCCCCTGACTGAGTTCAGGGCTGCAAGGATGACCAGGGAGTGAAGGGGCTCAGGGACAGGATCCCAGCATTGCTCAGGAGTCCCAAGGCATTTTTGATATGCTTTCTGTATCACAAAGCTCTTTTGGAGGACCTGTCCAAGTCTGATCTCAGTGGGCATTACGGCAGGTAGGCAGTTTCAGGCTGCCTGCACTGATGGGGATGATCTCTAAAAGCTCCTATCCTCTATATCCCTTTGGATGTATAGGTAGGGGGCAAACCAACAAATATATTCCTATTTATGTGTCATGACTTCATTGAAATAGCTCATCGCTAGCTTGGGACAACCACCTACACAGATAACCAGACAAAATCTTGAAAACCTTTGAAAAGAGTGTTCTTAGTTTCAGCCAAACTCTTACTCTTGAGAAAGGGCACCCCCCAAAATGGTCCCAAAGGAGCTGCTCACAAACCTGTCCCAGCCATCCCACAGGTAGGGCAGGACACCAGGATCCACTTCACAGTGCTTCAGACCACTGCTCTGATGACACAGTACAGGAGGTGCTGGGTGCGTGTATCAATACAGATTTAGGTGAGTTCAAGATCTGTAAGGTCCTCCAAGTCACCATGTAGAATAAAATTTCTCTTTCTTACTTCTCTGGTTTTCTTCCAAAGTCAGCAAATTGAATTGCAACTCCACAATCAAATGTTAAAGCACTTGAAGCAAAGCCTGCGTCTCATTTTGTATCTGTTGCAGAGCTGTCTGTGCTAAACTAGCAGAACCAAATGCCACCACACCTCAGCTCTGCCAGTTATCTTCACAGGCAATTAGCTGCCAGGATATTTTAGCCATAACAATCACTTAACTGCTTAAGAGAGGATAATTTCTCTGTGCTATTTCCCTGACCTCTCAGAAAACACACAACCACCTGTTTTTTGCAGTCATGGGAGAAAATGTTCCTGTTCTAGCCTCAATTAGGACAACATTTAAAAAAAAATTGTAAAGTAGAAATGGTAAACCTTACCTGAAAAAACACCTGTGATTTCTCTGGCGACAAAAAGTGTCTGTGCCTTGCTGCTGCAAGACCAAAGCTTTCCTGGGAAATGTTTGTCCTCGGTTGGGTAAGAGCTCCACAAAAACTATGTAGCCATTGCCTGGACTTGCTTTGGTTTGGGTAGGTAAGTCACGGGAATTCAGCTGCTCTTGTGTGTTCAAAGAACTTCAAAATGCTCTGCACCACCTATCACATTATGGTTCCCACAAGTATGCGAGGTATGTGTCTGTCTTCCTGAGTCACGTAATTATCTACAGGAAAGTAACCCGCACAAATATGGCAGAGGGAAAAACCCCTTAAATTCCTCTGCTCTAATTCCAGTTAGAAGCAGACCTGCAAAGAGATCTTCACAGAGGCTTTGCTAATTCCTATTTCCTGAATGCCAAAGCTAGCGGAGATGCTGGGCTCTCTGCTTCCCACCTTCCTCAGCAGTGTGCAGAACCACATGTAGGAAGTGCCAAGGAGAAGGAGCAGCACAGTCTCAAAAGCAACCACAGCACTGGAAGAGACAATCTGAAGCTCATTGGGTTGCACAGGTTATGGAATGGCCTCTAGCCAGGAGGAAGTGTAGGGTGAAATAGTCCCTGATGACTGCTGCTAATGAAGGCTGAGTCATCAGTGACACGGAATGAAAAAATGATGTGATGCAGCGGTGTCTGGGCTAGTTACATCTTGATAAGGATAGTGGGTGTCTTCCTGGGTTTTCCCTTGAGTCAGAAGCACCTGGGGAAAGTGATACCAGGAAAGGGATATCTGCCATGATCAAATGGCACCTCAGGCAGTCTCAGAAGAGGAATAAATAGCATGAGAGAATGGGATAACATGCAAGTTAACTTGTACCAAGAGAGAAGAAGAGAAGCCACTTGTATCAAGCAGATGGGAAGAGATGAGGGTGACAACAAAGAGCAAACAGTGAAGGGGGCATTGATTACACCACCTTCTTACAAGACAAAATATGGTCTTACCATGGTGAGAATGGCTCCAGCAGATGTTCACACTCTGCAATCTTTTTTCACAGTGGCCAGTTTTCCCATATGATTTACAATAAGGACATCCCAGAAGTGAAGCTCCAAATCCTACATGACCTCCACGAGCTCACTTCAGCATAGGCAGCCCAAGCATCTGCAGCAGATGTGAACAGATCTTGGTTTTTGCTCCACCTCCTGAAAGACCATCACCATCCATCATGTCTCTTGACATCTTATGGTACTCAGGAGATTATATAAAATTTTGAACTTGGTTGTTAAGTGCTGCCAGCTACCAGGTTAGACAGAAAACCTCACACCTAGGAGGCTAACAGTCCTCATTCCCAGGGCCAGGAGGGCTTCAGGTAGGGCTGGATGACAAAGAGAAATGTGCTGCACAGCATTTGAGCCAACTCTGAGGCTTGGTTTTATTGCAGCTTTGGCCAGCTTTGCCTAAGGCCTCTGTCAGTATTTGGCTGTGCTTGGCACCTTCATGCAGTGTGAACAGGTTGGGATGCTGCCAGGCATGAGGTGGGTTGCAGACCACCTGGGTATTCAGGAAGTCAGCAGGAGAAGCAGATATCACCCAGGGAACAAAGACCCTCAGACCCTGAATTCCCATACGTTCTCCAATGGCATAGCTCTGGCCACAAAGGAAAGAGTATTCAAGCTCTTACCAAGAGGCATTTTGGGGATTGCCAGTATGGTGCCAACCAGTGATAGCTGTGGTGGCAGCCAGTGTCTGGAGCACTGAATGATCCCGGCTGTGCCACCACCTATGCACAGGGGAGGAGCTGAGAGAGCCCTGGCTGTGCTGGTATGTTCCAAGGTCATCCTCACACCCTGACTCACTCACCACAGCTGTAGACCAGCAGGAGCAGCACCGGCAGTGCCAAAGCTCTCCCAGCAAGCCCCTGAGGTTCTGGTGCACCAGCATCCATCCTGGAGGGTGGGGATGCCACAAGGCTTCAACTCTGTAGTGGGAGAAACTCAGAGAAATCACTGGTTGGATAGAAGTCAACTGATGGACATTTGTGTGATGGAGACTTTGGGTTAAGTTTTTTTTTCCAAAAAAGAAATATACTACATAGTAGGCTTGTAATTACAGGGATACCAAGTCCTGATGGCTTTTCCAGGTCTGTTGACTCAGAGAACTCTCGTACCTTCCTCCCGGCATGTCTGTGCGGGGCTGTGGCTGCCCCACCGTGGCACAGGCTCATCCGCTCCTGCACAAACATCCTGGGGAGCCAAAACTGCCTTCAGGAGGGTGAGGAGCCAGTGCTGCATAATTCACAGTACTCCACAGCTCTTATGCTGTGAGTCATGAGCTTCTCAGGAGATTTACAGCCAAGGGCACCAATCTGCCTCGATCACAAATGGGGTGGATGGTTGCAGCCCAAGCCAAGCTCCCAGGTGAGTCTGAGGGAGGCAGAGATGAGCAGTCATTGCACTGCATTGCGTCTGCTGCAGAAAGTGGGTAAACCCACTCTTTCCTCTCTTCCTACAGTGCTGAGGACAAGGCATGGTGCTGGATATCACCAGCCTCCTGCTTTTCTCCAGCCATATCACCTGAGCCGTGTGCCTGGGTGTCCACGTAAAAACTCCCATCCCTTGGTCCTCATCCTGCTCACCAGTTCTTCTGAATTGGTGGGAGAAAAGTCTTCACAATGGGGCCAGACTTCTGCTACACATCTGCCCAGATGTAAACACTGTTCTTCCCCAAAATAGTGGAACAAATAGAGACAGATGATCATGCCATTCAACAGGATGAGAGAGGCCATCCCACTGCTGCTGGAAAATTGTCCGAAAACAGACACTCTTTCCTTTCTGGGCTTCACCTTTCAGGGCAGCCCAGGGATGAGCGAGGTTGAGTGAGAGATTGTCCATATCCTGAACACTGGTGGGGTCCTGCACAGCTGCCTCTTGAGAAGCAGTGGAGTTTCTTGTCTGAGGGTTGGTTTGTTCCCAACCCCATGCCTAGACCATGCCATACCTATAATGCTCTCTCATTCAGAGACAGTGCTGGGTTACCTATACCGGGGAGAGGAGGAAAGTGTGACTGGTGGTAGGCCCAGGCCAGGCACAGGCAATCAGGAGTGTCAGGTTACTTGTGTGGCAGGCAGAGATGGGCAGCAGTGCCTGGGTTATTCAGTGATGGAAGTCAGAGAGGAAGAGTTGTGTCTCATCGAGACCATGACAGCACAACCATAATCACCATAATTTTCTCCCTGGTGAAGAAGAGGGCAGACCGAGGAAGTTTCTTTGCTCAAATATACATCCTTCAACGCAATTGAGGCTCAGGTAGGATCTCTGTTGGCAGGTAGGAAACATTTTTTTGTTTAAGCAGTAATATTTTTCAGAGTACTGACTTAGACATAAAATATTTACAGCCCTCTCTTCAGAGAAACCTGCTTTTTGGGCTATCTTTCTGTGCTAAATGAAATTGGAAGTCTGAAGAGAAAAATACAGAGGGAATCCAACCAACCTCTCACTGAATTGCTTTCCCCAGTATCAGATAAGAGCAGAAAAGAGGTTGGTAAGGTGGTGGTGATGTTGGATGGAGGAACTGATGGTGAAACCAGATCTCAGTGGCCTGTGTGAAGGATGCCTTGTTCATTTTTCCTTATCTGACTTCTTCTGGGGGTTATGGCATCCTGCACCTGGTCTGGCTCCTAATCTTTTCTCGTTCACTTCACAGCTGACCCAGCACATTTGCTTCCTGTGACTCATCAGTGCACAACTCTGATCTCCCCCAGCCCTGTATTTCTCTATCCAAGGGCAAGCTCATCCTCATTCCCACCTTATCCAGCAACTGGCATGCCTCTCCTGGAGGAGTCCAGCACTGGGAACCCCAAACCCAGCTCTGCCAGTGAAAGATAAAGGCTTTCAGGAGGTGCTAGTATGGCCCTGGGTCTTCTTTTGTCTCCTTACACCCAAGAGTCTGGTGCCAATTTGTGAGGGTGTGATGATCTCTGCCTCTATGGAGTCAGGCATAACACAGACACCTAATGTCTTGCCATTGGGATCATAGAGATGCAGCCAACAGTTGCTTTCTCCTGATTTTATCCTGGCTGCCTGCTCTTCCCTGTGAACTGTGTGGCAGGATGCTGCAGGCACCTCCCACCTCACATCCTCTGCAGGTCCCTTCTCTAGTTGCAGGAGGATCTGGATGCATCCAGGGCAGAGCCCCACCTGACACAGGGTTCCCTGTGTCATGGGCATGGAGGAGCCAGGGCTGCTCCTGGGGTATGAGGATGGGGCAATTTTAACCCCCACCACTAATTACACTGAGCAAGATTTTGGCCACCAGTCTTATCTAAGGCATGGGGGTGGGTGAGTCCCTGTCACCAAGTCCCTCCCTCATTCTCTTTGGTTCTCATGAAAAACTAGAGAAGACCTGATGCTCCATGTCAGAACAAACCTAAAAGCTAAAACTTCTAAATATCTCACTAAAGAGAAATGCCATTTCCCACCCAGATCTACTTGCTACTTAAGAAAAAATCCTGACTATACCAGAAAAATATCAGCATTGCAGTGCCATTTGTTCCAGCTGAAATGTAAAGCACGTCATCTCCTCTCATTTCAGGTTACCACCTGAGTATTTGTTAGACTTTTATTTTATATCAATAAGAGTGCTTCAATTTGTGCATATTATTTGAACACTCAGCAAGGAACCAAAGTAACAATTATCCACCCCTTGGTTTGGTGATTCACCAGAGAGTCTGACAAACACTGATGCCATGCAGCCAGTATGAGCTATCGGTGAGGAACAACCAAAAAAAAATGTCTGCTCAGGTCAATTATGGAAAAGCAGCATCTGACAGGATGTATCCACCTGCATCCTGGCGACTGAGACGCGGTGATTTAATCATCCCTTGAGGTAATATTACTTTCACATGCACATTACTGAAAAATTCATCAGCAATCCAACATTGGTGGTAGCACTTCTCAAATGGAAACAGCTCCAGATGTGGGGCAAAGAGAGGCATAATCAAGGAAAATAATATTTTCCCAGTTGACCTTAAGAAATGATGGAGAAGACCCCCAGTTGCAACAAAGTAAATGAATGGGGATAGCTCTTTTCTTTACTATATGGTACACAGTAACTGCCCTACACTTCTTAATAGCCAAGAAGACACCTCCATTATTACTGACATGTTTGTGATGATGCAAACAAACTATAAAACCTTCCTGTGTTATCAGGCACTTCACCATAACAGTCAGTCCTACCCATGTTGGTCATTATGATTCTCTAGTCAGAAATATCATCACTATGAACTCTTTTAGGGGTTGCTTAGAGGTTTTTTACTACCACGAATAAATGAAGAGTAAGCTTTAAATTCTATTCAATACATTAATTTTTGCCTGATTCCCCATCCCCCAAAGAAAGCAACTACTCTCAAGCCTTCTTCTGTTTTTGTGCTGGAAGCATTCTTAGTAGGTCTGAGCAAACTGAGGGCACATTCTTCTAGGGTATGGAGCAATTCCATGTCTCTTCCCAAAAAGATGGTGTGACAGAGGCTGCCCTTTCCCTTTTCCTTCCTTCCTTCCAGTAAGCCACTACCTTTAGGCTTCCTCCCAAAAATATGGCAGTCTTTGATTCCCTCCATATCTCAGTCTTGTCTCTCCCCAACAAACAGACAGGGTCCCTTGCAAGCCCATTGCTTCCTCCCCTATGGGGACACTGAATCACTCTGAATGTACAGATGGGTTATCTGCAACACCAAGATTTAGGCTTTTCCTTCAAGATTTTTTCATGATGGATGAAACATTGCATATGTTCCCTGGATGGGGTCCGAAGGAGTCTAAAGCTGCCTCTTTTTCCCCATGAGCAAGCTATAACAGCTCATTCTTGGCTGTCTGTGGCTTGGGCTGTGCCAGTGGGTTTTCCACTGCTGTTTTTTTCCCAGGCACTGGAGCTTGCCCACCAAGCAGTCTCTGCCGTTTTCCAAGGGGCTGTCCTTTGTGTGTGCAGTGGCCAGGACACACGGAGATTACAGGAATGCTCCCTACCCATGGAAGTGCCTTGTTCACCCAACACTTGGACTCATGAGGATCAGCAGCAGCTCCTGTGGCCCCTGTGCTCACCTCACTGCCTCCCAATTGCCAGAGGAATCAATATTTTCCTGGAAAATACCAGCTAATCCTTTTTTTCCCCCCTCATTTCAGGAATGTACCATTTTCAACAAAACATCTGCCAGGAAAAGTTTCTTAGGCTGGAACTTTTAGTCTCTGTGTGGAAAAACCACCTGGGAAGCAGCACAATCAGCAGTTAGGGCAGGACAATAGTGGGACCTCAGCTGACCTGTTTCAATGCAGATCTCTGACCTGACCTTCCTACATCCTTAACCCTTTGGTTATGATCTTGGACTCTAAGTCTTCTTCCAACAAAACTAATAAATCAAAAAAGATAAGAATGAGATTTGATCCTCCTGTGAATCTGGGGGAGGGGAGACAGTGGTGGAAGGAAGCTATGTAAAGCTCAAAAAGTGTTCCTTCCCAGCCTCAGCTCAGACTCTTTTACTCCCAGGGTAAGTTCTCCACGTTTCCCATGATGTTGCATGTCCTGAGCTAAGATCACACTATCCACACCCTCTGCAGCTCAGCTCTGGGAGATGAGAAGGGCTCCATGCTCCAGGGGGTGTTCAACAGCCTGCAGCCAGACTGAAATGCAGAGGTGATGGTTTTTCTGTGCTAACTTGGCTCAACCCTTCTGCCCATCCATGTCCTGCCCAGGCAGCAAAACACCACAAATGGCTGGGACTGCTTTTCCCTGCTAGCACTGAGTCCATCCTCACAAACAACAATGCCCCACCACAATATTTTCATGGCAAAACTCCCGTTCCGCACAACTTGTCCTGCTCACCAGTTCTTCTAAACTGGTATGAGAAAGGTGTTGTGCTAAACATCTGCCCAGCTGCAAGCACAGCACTCCTCCAAAAAAGCAGACAAGTGGAGAGAAAGGGTTGCACCAGGCAATGAGATGAGAATGTTGTTGACAAATTCTGTCTGAAAACAGACAGTTTTTCCTGGGAAAGCCTTTCCGGGCTTCACTTCTCAGGGAGGAGGTGGGTGGGAGCTGGTCCATATCCTGAACACTGATGGGGTGCTGCACTGCTGCCTCTTGGAGTCAGGAAGGGAAGGAGTGGGGTGAATAGGAAGCTGGTGGGGGGCTGCCACCCATCCAGCATTTTTGTGAAATGAGCCCTTTGTTTCCCTTGTTTTCCTTTAGCCAGAACCCAAAGTCAGACAGGCATCTCCAGCACCATCCAGCATTTTGTTTTGAACAGAACTTTATCTTCTTTACTTTGCCATTTTACTGACAAAACCGATAACAGAAAGTAACATTGATTTAGATACACACCCGAGTGTGTTTCCTTTCCTCTTCCAGTTTGTCAGTTCAGCAGCCAAACCAAACACTGCCATCCCCATGCCTGCTCACTGGCCACCACTGCATCAATAATAACAGCACTCCATTTCCAGCTTACCTTGTGAGGTTTCTCCTTGCACTGCTGGCTGTATCCAGCTCTCCTGTTGTGAGTTTTCCCAGCCCCAGCATCTCCTTCCCCCAGCTGTGTGGCTGAACCACCTGCACAGCGAAGGCTTAGGCGTGTCTGTTACAAAACTGGGCATTGGGTGCCATTGCTTGGGACAGGACTCAAATCTACGTGGTGGTGGAGTTATTCCTGGTTCATGTCAGGGTGTGTGGGCACACGACTCCTTGCAGGGAGCTAACATGAGCCTTTGACATCACTGGTTAAATTTAGGGAATTAGCACAGTCCTAAAATGTTCTGGAGGGAAGCTACTGCCAGGCTGATGAGAGAGACAACACCCTGCAATCACCTCCCACCCAAGCACAGGGCAGGGGATTGAGCCAAGAATTTCTACACCAGCCTCACTGCCATACTGCATCACCCCTTCAAAAATAATCCCCCATCAAGGTGCACTGTGCTTTGCTGCAGCACAAAAGCAGACAGCCTCCTCAGGCTTGCCCGTGACATGGACAAAGGGACCCCTCCTGAAATCCCACGGAGCTGCTGGTCCTTGTTCCACTGGGGAGAGCAGAAGGTTGTGGAGGAACAGAAGTGCCCTCACATGGTGGGGATAGAGTAGGGGAGGTAAAGCTGGGCAAGTCCCAGCCCATGGACTCCCCCAACACCTCGTGCAGCTGCTGAATCCCCACCTCGGGGGAAGTTGCAGCTCTCACTGACTAGAGCAGCCATAAGAGAAGAGTATTCTTTTCTCCAAAGAAAAGGAATGGGAAAAAGCCACAACAGAGGCAGCCTCCCCCAAAAGGTGAAGAGGAAACTGTAAAACCCAAGAGGAGTCTCTGAACCCCAAGTATGCCTGATGTTTGTAGAGCTGTGTGGAAGATGTAGCTGTGTAATTTCAATTCAGGTAGGTTTTGGCAACCTCAGTCCTGCCAGAAGATGGCTTCTGCAGTTTATGGTGTCTTTCATGGACACTCTATTTTTCTTTTGATTCTTTGCTGATTCTTGCAAAGCCCTCTCCAATCTCTATTTGAAGCACATACCAGAAAGTTACTGCAATAAGAGCTTTGAATTTTCACATGCCTTCTTCATGGAGACTGTGAGACACGCAATTCAAGACGATCAGAAGCAGCAGCTCTCTGTTTCTGAGCGTACCATCTTCCACTAGCAACTGCCTTGTTTTGCTGTGGTCCTTTGGCACCTGAAAAATGGAGACTGGAGTATTTTGGGTGTGAGGAAAGAACATCTCTTGGTTTTCCTGAAGGAGTAGCTCTGCAGCCACCAAACAGACGGTGAAACCAAAGCCACAGGAAGCACCTGATTCCAAGCCAGACTGTGAGAAACAAGAGAACCCTAAATAGCTTTCTCAGTACCCATCCCTAGCCTGCGCTAATTGCAAAAGGCTGTGGAGCCAAGCAGGCTGATGGCCCTCTATTCCAGCCTCTTGTTTCTGATATTAATGCTGCCTAAGAGTACACTAATATAATCTGCAGACCTTACTGTTAGTATAATGAAATCTTCAGATCTTAATCAAATTTATTGGATATGTGGAAGGGCTTCTGAGAGTATTTCCAAATTTCTCTGTCTCGTAGAAAATCATCACCACAGCTTGAGCCTGAGAAGCTGTGCCATGCCTCTGGGATGTGGGAGGTTCAAGTCCTGGGTATTCCCGCCACAGCAGAGCCCAAACAGGCCCTTGTCAGCACTGTACAGGGGAATAATATGCTCGCTGCTTCAGGGATGATGTGATTCTCCTAATTCTTGAATAGTTGCAAAATTTAAATACTCTTCAGACAAAAGTCCAAAAGTTTTACTCTTGGGATACAACCACCTGATGTCTTCAAGGATCAGGTATCATCACTTTCATTTTCCTTCCGATGTTACTGCTTTAGCATCCAGACATTAATTTACACGTTTCACAACCACTTTCATTGTGCATCATCAGGCTTTCAAAGTCTGTGACCACTGAAGACATCTGCTGCAATTTGACTCCCCAGCTAACGAGAAAGACACGGTGTTGTTCTCAGATCAGTCATCCCTCTGCCCTTTGTTGTTCCCACTTTGATTAATATGTTCTCTTTGATGCTGCTCAGGGACACGTTACAAGCACCTTCATCTTCCCACCTCCCTCTGCAGTCCCTGAGCGTCATCAACCATTTCCACCAGGGCAATTACCTCTGCTGAAGGGCACCTCATCCTACCTCACAGCTTTCATGTCCAAGCGTTTGAACATAATGAACTTGATGGTCATTAGTGTAGATCCAAGCACGCCTTGTGAAGAGCCATGGTGGTTATTAACATAAAAGGTACTCATTATATTAGCTAGAACCAGATAATGCCAGAGCAGAGCTTCTGTGCCATCATCCTCCACTGCTGTCTGCCACAAGGAATCACATCAGGAGATTGTGCTAAACAAGCTGAGGTAGATCTTTCAGCTAGTTTTAACCTCTGTATCCATTTTTACTCTCAGAAGGATGTTTTCACCTTCTGATGGTTAAGGATATTTTTATCATTTCCAATCTAAATTCATTCATGGGCAGTTTATATCCATTTGTTCTAAAACCCATGTTCTCTTCTAGTTTAAATAGTTTGGTCCCTTTCCCTTTTCTAACCCAGGAATCTATTTTTGAAAGAGCAATTGCAAGAAATATATGCAGCACTAAGCTGTTTTATACATTTTGGATGCTATCCTAAGGCTCAGACATGCAAACATTCATCTGCTTAATTTTATTCTAGCATGTATGTCTAGCAAGAAGACACTACTCAGAAACAAATGAAACATAACTTTGCAAGAAAATTAGTTGTGTAATTAGCTGCATCTATGCGTATTCTGCATCTAAAAGGTATGTTCTGCTTTTCAAAAGAATCATAATATGAATTTTCAGCTAAGAGAAATTAATATCCTTTGATTTGTCTTCTTTCATTATGAAATTAGAGAGAGCTATGACAAATTAATACAATTACTTAGGTTTAAAAGAGGTCACAAGCATTTCTGAAGCTGAAGTACTTTTTCATGAATATTGTGTTAAGAGTAATACAAAAGCAAAACCAAAACCCTTCACCCAGAAAAACCCTTCATCCAGAAAGATGCCAAGACAGCAAAGGATCTGCATCTTTACCAATAACAGTTCCTTCTTGCTCAGTGTGCAGTACTCTGTCATTTCTGATTGCTATATATGGATTTTGCATGCAATTTAATAATGAAAATCTCAGAAAACTTTGGCCAAGTTAACACCCATAAAAGTAGAATATATGCTGTTTTTACCTACACATGGGTTAGCCCATAGCATTTTCGAGTGATAGAGCAGTAAAAACTTCCCACCAGCTTCATCTACATAGTACCTGGGCACAAAACTGAATTATTATTCTGCATTACAATGAACTTCTGGTACAGAAATACCTATTTCAGATAAAGCTGCTTTGCTGTTTTCACCAACATGAATTCCTAACTCTGAGTGCACAAGCACAGCCTCAGCTTGTAGTAACTAGCAACATGATGTTTCAGTGCAGAAAATTAGTCTTGTGCAATCATACTGAGCTCTCTCCTCTTCTAACCTGTGTGCTGGAGCATAAAGTGAGCTTCAGCAGCTCCTTCTGTGTCAGTTCATTTGATCTCTCTCTGTGTAGGTATAGACAGAAATCTTTCTCATTCTCTCATTCTCTCTGTGTTTCCCCTGACCCAGGGTTAGACAGCTGGCTCATAGGCAAACACCTTGGCTCAGGTGTCAGCCCTGTGAAGCTGCATCCAGTGTCCACTGCTGCATGAATACCCTGATCAAACAGTGTCTGAAGTCCCATCCTCAGGGACTACTCTAGGAGTCACACTCCTTATTTTATCCAAGATCAGAGAACTTATGGGATTTTATTTGTCTGGGATGTGTAAGTCAGCTTAGGGCTCACTTCTTCTGCACTTTTGTCCAGTGCTTTCAGCAGTGCAACTACCAACCCAGCCCCAGACTCTCCCCCTGCTAGCAAACTCCTGCATTTCTAGCTCATAAAACAGTCTCTGTATTCCCAAAAAGCCTTTTTTTTTCTTATTTTCGAGAAGTTTTTGTTAACAGTGACCTGCCTTGTCTGAAGGCATGAGCACTTCCAAAGGATGATTCAGCCAACCAGCCCACCAGCTCTCCCAAAACAGATGACTGTCCCACTGGAGGTGCCCATTCTTCTCCACTGATTAAAAAGAGAGCCTAAAGCAACTACTTTAGACTTGAAAATATGATTTCTGAATGTCCTGAAGCAGGGAACAAAATGTGGTTTTCCAAAAAAAAGAGGATTTACAATGGCAGACTACTTTCAAATCTTTCTAACCAGGAAAGGGTACACAGATGGGGTTAGCTTTACCTGTTTTAAGCTCTAAAATTAATCTCAAGAGAATGGAGGAGACTACTTTCGGGATAAGATTATTGACACCAAATTCCTGACTTCGGATGATTTGATTCATCCTCAAAAGCTGCATCCTTCTCTCATCTCACTGACACCAGCACTCAGATGGATGGTTGAGATGAGCCATAGCTGGGAGAAGGTGGCCGCTCCCTGCAGTCCCTGTGTTCCAAGACGGCTGGAGCTGGGGCACCTATGGTCAGCTTTGATTTGTATTTCTCGTGTTTAAAGGCTATGCTCTTCTAAATTCTTATAACATCTTAATCTTTAGGCAGATTTCCATCCCAGTGCCCAGTGACATACTTGCAAAGCTAAATTAGGCATGCATACATCCCTCCTGTGCCTGTTAGGTGAGGCGTGCTGATGCGCTATGAAGGTTTTCTCGGGAAGAGATGATGTTCTGCAAACTGTGCTTTCTTCTGGCGTTTTCAGATGCTCTGTGGTTTCCCCTCGGGTATTTTCTCATCTGTTTTTGCTGCTGGCATGTCCAGGCAGACTGATGTGTCAGTGAGCATGGCAGAGGGATACTACATGAGGAGCTGCATCTACACAAAGCAACAGCCAGCTCCAGAGAGAAATGCTTCTCTACAGACTGGTGTGATAGAAAAATGTTCCTTTGCCTGCTGTTAAACAAAAATATCACATTGAGTCATCCATAAACCTCTAGGGAAACAAGCAGGACACTCTGGCTATTCTCTGGGCTGCAGTTAGCAGATGAGTTTAATAAACCTGAAGTCACTGAAGCATAGAATGATAGAATATTTTAGATTTAAAGGATCTTTAAAGACCATCTAGTTACAACCCACCATATCATGGGCAAGGATACCCTACACTAGACCAGACTTCTCAGCACCTCAACCTGGCCTTGAACACTTCCAGGGATGGGCCATCCTCAGCTTCTCTGGGCAACCTGTACCAGTGCCTCATTACACTCAGCATAAAAAATTTCTTCCTTATGTTCAATTGAAACCTGCTCTCTGTCAGTTTAAAGCCATGCCCCTTTGTCCTATCAGGATCTGCCCATGTGAAAAGGGATCTGTTAATGATGGATCAGGTAGAAGACAGAATCTCTTTCCATAGCATGGACTTGTCTCCATTTCTCTCTTTCACACACACATGCATTTTGTTATCTTTCTCCATTCTCCAATTCTTGGTTTTGCATTTTGCCAGTGGCTTCGGTTCAAAGACAATTCACACTTTCTCTGCTTCTGAGTTATTTTTGCTTTACAGCTCTGTGACTGCAGGGACCATACCAGTTTTTCCTAACACTTTACTTTGGAGCTTCATAGAGGGTTGCTTCAAACACAGGAGCTGCAGTTTTGTAGCTCATCTGCAAAAGATGACCTCCTCTGGAGAAACAGCGTGGGTGAGTGCCCTGCTTTGAGCTCAGCCTTCTGCATCTGCAGCCAGGATCTGCAGGCTGATGTCCTTGGCTTACTCGAACCAAAACAGGTCAGATTGGCAAAGTTTTACTATTTGACTCACAAATTCTATGACAGCCACTCTCGTCAGTGGTGTGCACACCCAGGGTTGTGCTACTTTAATTAAATCAGTGTAATGTTGCATGTTTAAGCAGACACATCTTCCAGTTTAGCACTGAACATTTGACATGACATAGCTGGGTCCATACTCAGTTTAACAGAGTCAAAACCAGTCCACTCTTGTAAAATTTAGGGTAAATATCATGGGCCTTGTTCTCTTCTCTTTTATTCTGGAAGTTATATCACAGTAGTTATGCCATTAACTTCAGTCATGATTCTATGCCTGAGAAGGGAGGGAGGAGGGCTCACATATGCTTTGTATCTTGTCTGGTTGAAGTTACAATTGCTTAAGCAAAATTGGTTTCTGTTTTGATTTCCCAGAACACATGAAAACAAAGCAGGCAGCTGAGACTGGCATGATGACTTTGGGAGGCAAGTCATCTGGGAATGGTGCTGAAAGTGAAGAGCAATTTTGTATTACAGTGACATTCATCACTTTCTGGAGTATCTGAGATGGAAACCTGAAGAAATAAGCCTGAATTCCTCTATCTTGCTGCTTAATAGAGGAAAAATTCCTACTGACTAGAAATGGGTGTGAAGAAAATATTTTTTTGTTAAGTGTCTGTACACTTGCTGCTTTTGGAAATAGAAAGCATTTTACCTTAAGCGCTCATATGTGCAGAAAAACCACGAGCAGAAAGCCAACGTGCCGTGTTCTAATACAAAATGAAATATGACCTTTTAAGGAACCTTAAACTTCTGAGGAGTAAATGTTAAATCTATATATATAATTCAAAATGTATCAGCTAAATTAGATGCTGGATTTAAACCTGTCCTGAGTAAAACCATTCTCACATTCGGTTTTTGGTGGTTTTTAAATCCCTATGGTTAACTATAGGGCTTTTGAAATGTTTCTATTACTAGCCAGTTTAGTGCATGGGGAGACCTGCTGTCAGAAGCAGAGTGGCTGCTGTGCCCATGCCCTCATCCAACAGCCAAAGTGCTCGAGGGCTTGAACCAGGCAGGAGTGGGGGTCCCCAGAAGTCAGATGCTTCCAGACCCAGCTCTTGTCCTGTGACTGCCAGGTCATGGTTGAAATGCAAGGTGAGATATTGCAAGGTGATGTTCATTTCCTGGTCCTCACCACCTCTGCTAGTTAGCTGCTTGTTGAAAATGTAAGTAATTTCAATAAAAATGTAAAGTATTGGATACTGCTGCATGAAAATCCCATAGTATTCCTTGACCCACAAATTACTCTGCTGCAGTGTTATCAGGGAATAAAAACATTGAGTCAAAACCACCTTTATGATGTTAAAATTCCCACTTTTATTTTGAAATTAATTTCCTTATTTGAAAAGAATTAGAGAAGAAAGTATTCAAGTGCACGTATTGCCTTGGTAGGAAGCGTAATATACTTGTACGTGTTTAATAGCCCTGCTGATTTAAAGAAAGTCCAATCCATCTGGGTATGGCAAGATAGAAAGAACAGAACTAAACTTGGATTTTGACAGATTTTTTACTGGTGTATCACTAATGACAGGTATCCCTTGGCCTTGACAGTTCTCAGTAAACTCACGCAATCCCTTCCCCTTCACTCCTTCTTGAAAATAATTTCCAGAAAGTTTTCTAACCATTTAAGAGTATTTCAGTTGTTCATGTGGCAGTATTTAAACTCACTGTCACATATGGCTCAAGTATTCTGTAACCACCTTGTGGAAAGTAAGTGGGAAAAGACCTTGGACCAGCATGTGGACAAAACACAGGAAGATTGACAAATAAAGGAAAGAGTACAGGTGGAAAAATGTGGATGCCAGCATCACCAAACCATCTGTAAATTAAATTACCAACTTGTTACCTTACTAATATTTGAAATATAAGCAGGAAATGCACAAAATACTGCCATTTGAAGTGTGTGACATGATCGTTTCATCTCCTTGGATTCGTCACCTGAACATCAGTGCTTACAGTTCAGAAAATCCAAACCACAGTAGGAGCCTTCTTCAGTGCCACATTTGCACGGCCAAAGGCTGTGCTTTGCATGGAGAAACTCACTGGTGCCCATCACGGCTGGACTGGAAGTATGTAAATATCATGCAGGAAAGGCTTAGTCAGAGCTTGTCTTTACAAACAATGTGTTTTGGGAACCAAAACTGCACAGCAGGCGCTGCCTGAGCACAGCCCTTCTTCAAGTCACCATGGTGGGGGCACAGCAAGAATAGAAACAACACTTGAGTTTCACAGACTCAGACAAGAGCAAGACCTGGAGCACTTCCTCAATTTCCAGCCCATGTGTCAGTGGGTTTTATGTGTTCATCTGTTCCTACACTGCACAGCAGTGACATCAGGGTTCATTTTCCAAAACCTCTATGCCAGTGCCTGTTTCCTCAGCGTGGTATCCAGATTAACAACAGAATGAGTTCAGAAAAAGCTTCAACATAATATACTTTAGTAATACAATGTTCATATTATGTATCAAAAATATTCCTTTGATACAATGAAAATTTATTTTTTAAGAACTGATTGAAATTTCATGTGAATAGACAGTAAATAATTTCTGTAAATGGAGAAGCAATCTTGAAAAGAAACCCAGAAGTCAAATGCATGTACCTGCAAAGTAAGACATGATTTATTTATGCCCCACATCTCAGGGCACTAGTGTGAGGTTTGCCCCTGGACACCAGAATGTGCATTTCAATGTCATCATTCCTGATGCTCTGCTACCCTGGGCACACAAAGTTCTCAGTTATCCTAATTCAGAGAACAGATTATTCCTCATTTTAAATGTAAACCCAAATGTTTTCCCCTCGCTAAGGAGAGGGGAAATGAGAGACGTGGAACAAGGCTTTATTAGCAGCCTTGATATTCCAATGAGATTTCAGAAAATCATTTTTACAGTATTATTCACTTCACCGGGCAGAGAAGCCAGTCAGGCAGCTCCAGGCTTGGCTCCCGGTGGCTGCTCTGTCTCCCTGTTTGTGGACATTGGGTGCTCACAGGCCAACCAGACCCTGTGAAAAAAGTATTTGGGAAAGTAAATGGTCATTTCTCATCTGCATCAGTGTGTCTTCTTTTTCTTTTTTTCCCTGTACACAATGCTGCGATGAAATTGCTCTTCCCATCTCTGGTGGCCATAGACCATCCAAGGTCACAGTCTGCATGTTCAGCCAGAGGCTCAACTTCACAATGAACACTGTATTTTTTGGACATTATATATATAGTTGGTGGAAGGATAGCCAATTTTTACCATTTTTGGATGAAACATGCCTAAAGCTCCTTAAAACTCGGCTGAGGAGCTGGCATGACACCTTCAGGACACCTCTTTCCACCAGCAATTGTTGGACACTCTCGGAGGTTGCTGCTTCTCCCTTCCTGAGCCCTTCCTTATCCCACCAGGGCTAACCTGGGTGATCAGTCACCTGCATTGCCTGTGTGAAGCCAGGGAACAGCCCTGCCTTCCTCATCCACCTGCCCTCATTGGGCTCAAAAGCTGGGCTGGCAGCAAAGCACCGTTCCTGCTGCAATGTCCTGCTGCAATGAGATGTTGTGGAGAGATGTCCTCTACTTTGCCTGCTCTCCTGCCTGCTGAGATGAACCGGTGGGATGCCCCCAGTGATGCCTGCAGTGGTGCCTGCAGTGATGCTCCCAGTGATGCCCGTGGTGATGCCTGTGGTGGTGCCTGCGGTGGTGCCTGATGAGATGTCATCTCTGATGCACATTGAGGCACCATGGTGAGATGCCGGCCAGGATGCCTTCTACATTTAGCCATCTTTCAAGAGAAGTGAGACCAAGCTCCTAAATATCTGTAATTTTTCTTTTCCTTCACCACCATGCATGAGTGTGTGTGCTGTGTGTAGATAAGCAAATGCATTTTAAATTTTTGTGTTTAGAGGCTCTCTCTAGTTCTGGAAGGGAGTTCTGTCCCAGGTGGCCCAGGCTCCACAGCCATGCTTCCAGCCAGGCCTCTCCAAGGCTCTTACTCTCCCCTGAACACTAGCAGAGAAAGAGAAGCTACTAGCTTAGATTCTCTCCTGCAACAACCAGTGATGCTCTTCGCAGCCAGCAGCCCTTCACGGGGACACTAACAACAGGTTCAGACCACAGGCACATTTTACAGTTTTTCAGCAATTGCAAGCTTTCTGGGAAGACTTTGCAGTGCCTGGCAATGTCCCTCTTCCCCATGCCCAGAGAGCATCCTGTCCCATACCCCAGATGAACTCTGTGATTTGCCAGGAACCTCATAAAGAATGTTGTGCCTTGCTCAGCTGCCCCAAGGCTCACCTGGGCCCTTTGGACACCAGAAAGGAGCTGCAGCACATATGCTTGTGCCCATAGAACCTCTGCTGCAGGAGGTGGAGGGATGTTTTGTGCATATGAGCATGCATTGCCTCAGATGCAGAGGCCTAACATGCAGTGAACGGTCACAGTGTGTCCTGGGTTGCAGTGTATTCTATTATCATCTTCATGAGCTGCTGAAACCAGGCGGGGCAATGCTCCCTGCCTCCCCCCTCTGGACTATCTCCTGTTAATGGCCCATCAGTGCCTTGACCATGACTCAGAGATAACTCCCTCCAGACTATCTCCTGTTAATGGCCCACCAATGCCTTGCCCATGACTCATAAATAACTCGCTCCTGGACTATCTCCTGTTAATGGCCCATCAGTGCCTTGCCCATGACTCTCCATCCCATTGTGAGATGTTCCACCCAGAGGGAGGAACCAAGCATTCCATCCTGGATATAAGATGAGATTTCAAACACCACAGACAGCCTCTCCCACTCAATTCCCAGAGGACAAGAGCTACCATTGGACCTTCAGGTGAAGACCAGACCCTTTTCTTCCAGAGGATCGCTGCTTCAACAGGGCCACTTCATCTGGACTGCTACCACCACCCTGACTAACAGGGTGTCAGGTTGTATTCTGACTCTGTCAGTGTTCTTGTACTATTGCATTTATTTGGGGGTTTTTCTTAATTTTCCTGTTACATTATAATTCTGACTTGTGATCTCTCACTGGTTTGTTTTCAAACTAGTGCACAGTGTCACACAGGAAGTGCTTCTGTCTCTGCTGCTGGCTCCACATTCACTTCTGCAGCAACCCTCTAGTTTATTTTCTAGGAAAGTCTTTCTTCTCCAGGATACATCATTTTCTGATTTTGAATGTTATGAAATACCCAAACACACACTTCTTCCATGCATGATTTCACAATATATTACCTGTTACAAAACCTATTTAATAGTTTTTTGGCCATTAAGGTTATTATTACACTTCACTCTAAAATTGTACTGCCAGCAATGCAGAACTGCTGTGAGAAGCTGCGGAATTGGATTTAAGCAAAGTAATACAGATTACTTTAAGAGAAATTCTGCAGCTGTATTTTTCTCTTCCAGGAGAAACATGTATTAGGAATTACCTTTAAAACCTAAGACTACATGTGTGAAATTGTTCTATATGCAATGTATTCTAATTTTAATGAGCTTTTATAATCCCAAAGCAATAAAAGAAGTTAATATGGATTGCTATGCACCCTTTGCAGTGCAACTAATGACTCTGTCAGCAAGTTCCATATTGGAATTTTAATTTATATCTGTAGTTTTAGAAATACGAGAATTTCTGTAAAATAGTTAAGGCAAGGCAAATTTTATTAGATGAAGAAATGCTAAAAATAGTCATGTACAGTTTCATTCAGTTCAGGTTTATGGTCTGGTTTTGCATTTAATATTTTCTCAAAATGCTGAATGATGGCAGATACCCTCTGAGCTACGTGTTCCCCCTCAGCTTGGCTCTCTACACTGGGAAGTATGCAGATGCCAAACCTTTGCTCAGGGAGGTGTAAATGTCTCCTTGGTATTCAGGGTGCCTGCATGGAACCAAGGAATGCATTTGCCCCAGACCACAGCTGTGACACTTTGGGTCTTGAAACAACAGAGAAAACAAAGGCCACATACCCAGGCACTTTTATATATATATATA